>PVJS01019062.1:0-34154 GCA_004027185.1 Glis glis | reverse complement strand
GAACCTGGATCCTCCAGTCTCCGCCTCCCAAAGTACTGGGATTACAAGCGTGTGCCACCACACCCGGCGCTAATATTACTTTTATAACCAGAAAAAATACTTGTGTGTTTGTGTGTGTGTGTGTGTGTGTGTGTGTGTGTTGCTAGGGATTGAACCCAGGGGCATTCTACCTCTAAGCTACATCCTCAGCCCATTTTATTTTTTATTTGGAAACAGGGTCTCATCAAGTTGCTGAGAGTCTCATGAAGTTGCTGAGGCTGGCCTCGAACCTGTGATCCTCCTGTTTCAGCCTCTTAAGTACTGAGATTACAGGCATGCACCACCATGCCTGACTGAAAAAATACTTTTTATAAATAAATGTATAAATACATTCTCTATACATACATACCTACAAAGTCTTATTCCAAAGCCGATCCTCTTTGGGGAGCCAAGTGGGGAAAGCTGGAGAAACAGTTTAGAAGAGGATAAAGGAAAGGCTCCTCTTAACAACTGGCACCCAGTCAGAGTGAGAAATCGGAATCAAACTTACCAAAATAACTACATCACAGCTCGACTATTTCTAGATCTCATCACAGCACAACATCTCCACCCTCAAAAAGTTCTCTAGCACAGATGTCCCTCCAAAATGCTGATGATGAGTCCTGGAGGCCTGGGAAGCCCACTGAGGTCTCCTTGGACCCACACATGCTTAGTCCTAAGCATCCCACCGCATCCCATTTCTTCAAAAGACCAGGAAGGAAGAAACTAATCATCATCACAGGCAAGTGAGTGCACAGCACTTTCACCCAGCTGGAGAGGCAGGAAAAGCATCTGGAGGCCAAAACTAAAGGGAACACAGGTCATCAGCCAGGCGTGGTGGTGCGCACTTGTAATCCCAGTACTTGGGAGGCTGAGACAGGAAGATCCGGGTTCGCGGCCAGCCTCAGCTACTTAGTGAGGCCCTCCGCAACTTAGTGAGACCCTGTTTCAAAATAAAGAATAAAAAACAGGACTGGGGGTGTAGCTTGGAGGTAGAATGCCCCTGTGTTCAATCCCTAGTACCAAAAAAAAAACCAAAAAAACCCACAGGTCATATTTGGTTTTGTTTTAGGGGAGGGTGGGTACTAGGGATTGAACTCAGGGCCATTCTACCTCTGAGCTACCCCCCCCCAGCCCTATTTTATTTTTTATATTGAAACAGCATCTTGCTAAGTTGCTGAGGGTCTTGCTAAGTTGCTGAGGCTGGCCTCAAACCTGTGACCCTCCTGGCTCAGCCTCCCAAGTACTGGGATGACAGGCATGTGGTACCATGCTCAACTTACAGGTCATATTTGAATACAGAAGCAGTCCATAGACTGAGATAAAATATTTTTAAAATATATATCTGACAAGCCAGGTGTGGTGGCACACACTTGTAATCACAGTATATGAATCTGACAAAGAATTAGTATCTAGAATATGTTAAGTGCTCCTATATCTCAAAAACACTTTTTAAGAAAAAAAACAATTTGAATTGACTTGAACAGACACTTTACAAAGTGATATACATAAATTATCCATAAGCACTTTAAAAGACACTTAGCATCATTAATCCATGGGGAGATTCATATTAAAGGCACAATGTGATACTACTACCCAAACAAATAACTAAAGTTAAAAAAAACTGACAACACAAAATGTTGGAAGAACATGGAACAATCTGACTTCTCATATACTGTTGGTGGTACAACCACTTTAGAAAAAGGTCTGTTTCTCATGAAATTAAACATACACCTACCCTATGACCCAGAAATTCCATTCCCGAGTATGTAGCCAAGAGTTATGAAAATATTGCCACAAGGACTTACACAAAAAACATTCATAGCAGCCTTCATTGCCAAGCCGGCTGAGGAATAGCTATACAATGGAATACTACTCAGCAATATGAAGAAACAAAATCTGGTATGCATAATAGTGTGGACTAATCTTCAAAACATGAGAGAAGACATAAAAAAGTATACTATGTGATTGCATTTATATCAAGTGCTTAAAAAGGCAAAAAAGATTTGGTGAGGAAAACAATGGAAATAGTTGTTGCCTCTGAGGTTGTGGGGACAAGAGAGGGGCATAAAGAAACTTTCTGGAATAATAGTAATATGCTGTATTCTGATAAGGATTCGTATTACACAAATGTTTCCATTTGTCAAAAATTGACTGGCACACTTAAGATATATGTACTTTACTGTATGTAAGTTTAACACACTAAAAAACAAAAAAGAACTGTATGTAAGCAAACACTGAACTCTAGTTAATGATATTCACATTGAAATATTTAGGGATAAAGTGTATAGATGTCTGCAACTTCCTTTGAAATATAGCCAAATGCCGGGCGTGGTGGCGCACGCTTGTAATCCCAGTACTTGGGAGGCGGAGACCAG
This sequence comes from Glis glis, assembly GCA_004027185.1. Taxonomy (NCBI): domain Eukaryota; kingdom Metazoa; phylum Chordata; class Mammalia; order Rodentia; family Gliridae; genus Glis; species Glis glis. The sequence goes on along the minus strand of PVJS01019062.1, from coordinate 31,758 downwards.
AGGATCTGGGTTCGTGGCCAGCCTCAGCTACTTAGTGAGGCCTTCCGCAACTTAGTGAGACTCTGTTTCAAAATAAAGAATAAAAAATAGGGCCGGGGGTGTAGCTCAGAGGTAGAATGCCCCTGGGCTCAATCCCTGGTAATGCAAAATAAATAAATAAATAAATGAAATATACCCAAAAAATATACATATAAGAGGGACTAGTGACTGAATAGAGAAATGGCAATGAGGATAGATAGGTGATAAACCAAGTACAACAGAAGGTTAATTGCAGAATCTAGATGGTAGGTATATGGCTATTAACTCTAAAATTATTTCGGCTTTTCTGGATAGTTGAAACTTTTTATAATAAAATGATGGAAAAGCCGGGCGTGGTGGCGCACGCTTGTAATCCCAGTACTTTGGGAGGCGGAGACCGGAGGATCCGGGTTCGCGGCCAGCCTCAGCGTGTATGCGCGCGCGCGATCGATCAATCTATCTCTCTCTCTTCCTCTCTCTCTCTCTCTGTCTCACTCTCTCTACCAAGTGAGGCCCTCCGCAGCTTCGTGAGACCGGTTTCAAAAATAAAGCATAAAAAAAAATAGGGCCAGGGGCGTAGCACGGAGGTAGAATGCCCCTGCGTTCAATCCCCGGTACCGCAAAAAATAAATAAATAAATAAATAAAATAAAAAATAAATAAATAAATAAAATGGTGGAAAAGTAGGTTAGGATTTATGAAGAAGAGCTATGAACATGTTGCATAAGTCTTTATGGAAATGTTTTGAGTTTATGAGAGTCAAAGCCAAGGGGCTTGGAGGACAGGACTTCAGCCTCCCGAGCAGCTGGGACTGCAGGTGTGTGCTACAGCACCCAGTTTTAGCAGCACATTTTTAAGTAAAGCACTGGGAGTGATGAATTTTCAAGAAACTGCAATGTGGTCCTCTTAGGACATGAGCTTGGCACCGAGACTTTACTTATTAAACAAGCAAGAAATTTGTTTTTCTCTAACATAATGGACCACAGATAGTGCTTTGGTGTAGTACATGGCTCTATTCAAGAGACTGCTAGGGGAAATGGGTGATTGGAGCTCCAAAACTCCATAACATAGAAAATGGCTGCAGGATTTAGCCAGGAAAAAAAACAAATAACATCAGAAGATGGAAAGACCAGGTGCGGTGGCGCACACCTATAATCCCAGTACTTGGGAGGCTGAAACAGGATCGCAAGTTTGAAGCTAACCTCAGCAACTTAGCAAGGCTCTCAGCAACTTAGCAAGACCCTGTTTCCAAATAAAAAATAAAGTTGGTCTGGGGGTGTAGCTCAGAGGTGGAATGGCCCTGGGTTCAATCCCCAGAACCACAAGAAAAGGAGGAAAAAAAAAGAAGATGGATAGAACCTTGAAAATCTCTAAGAAATAAATTCTATCTATAACTTACCTCATTCATTTTCTGCAAGGTATCCTGCTAAATCAATTCCTCTCTAAACATGTACCATATGCTAGGTATCACAGGAAATGATAAGAATACCTTTCTTGTACCATATTTCTACAATTCTTTTTTTTTTTTTTTTTGCAGTACCGGGGATTGAACCCAGGGGTATTCTACCTCTGAGCTATATCCCCGGCCCTTTATTTTGAAACCAGGTCTCATGAAGTTGCGGAGAGCCTCACTAAGTAGCTGAGGCTGGCCGCCAACCCGGATCCTCCGGTCTCCACCTCCCAAGTGCGGGGATTACAAGCGTGCGCCACCACGCCTGGCTCTAGGGAAAATTCTACAATTCTAAGATGCATAATTTTTGTACATTTTGACATCTCCAAAATTGGGATAGATGTTATAATCAATGGCATATCATAACTGGTAATTTTTTCTTCATGATATATAAAATAATTATTTAAAATCAGTGACATCTTGTATTTACTAAAATGTAATATCTAGTGCTTCATAGTTCAAAAGTCTTTTCATTTTATTTGAGCCTCACAACATCATGTTTTGGTGAGATGGTGGTTATTCCTATTCCAAACATTAAAAATTGAGATTCAGAGAGATTAAGTGACCTCTCTGAGGTCCTCAGCTAGAACATGACCGTGCCCTAACTCTAAATATACTGTTTTGTCCCCATGTCAGAAAAAATATTTATAGAATGAAAATTCCATGGAAACAAGAACTTTGCTTTATTCACTCTTACAGTACCAGAGTATAGAACATTGCTCGACATGTAGCTGATATTTAATAAATATTTATCAAACAAATGATTATATTACACTATATTAGTCAAAAGGGAGAGAGCCTTGTGGGTTGTAGGGTGCTGGGAGGTTTATACAGGAGGTGACTATCCCGCCATGTTTCCTCTGCTTTGATGAACTTCTCATAAATCACTCAAATATTATCCACTGTGGTGCCGTCTTCAGGTTTAGCCAAATATATTTGCTCCTTAACAACTTGAGGCAACCTAGCATAGTATACTGGTTTTGTATCAGAAGACCTGGGTTTATATCCCTTTTGGTTTTAACCACCTACTAGCATAAAACTTAGGGAAAGAGTATGTATCTTTCCTGAGCCTCAATCTCTCCCTTCCTTCCTTCCTTCCTTCCTTCCTTCCTTCCTTCCTTCCTTCCTTCTTCCTTTCTTTCTTCTTCCCTCCCTCCCTCCCTTCTCTTTCACCTCTCTCTCTCTCTCTCTCTCTCTCTCTCAGGTTTTGTGGGGGTGTAGGGTACTGGGGATTGAACCCAGGGGAATTCTACCTCTGAGCTACACCCCCAGCCCTTTTTATTTTTTGTTTGAAAACAGGTCTTGCTAGGTTACTGAAAATCTCACTATATTGCTGAAGCTGTCTTCAAACCTGTGATCCTCATGTCTTGGCCTCCCAAGTACTGGATTATAAGACATGCACCATCATGCCTGGCTATGAGCCTCAATGTTCTTATCTGCGAAATCAGGAATAACAAACCTATTAGATAATAAAACCTATTATATAATTGTGAAGCTTAAATGATGTCAACTATGGTAAGTACACCTGGCACATAGGTCGGAGTCCCTTCTCTTCCCTCCACTATACTCCTCTTGAACTTGGTAAACACTTCATTTTTACACTTCACACTTTCCCTAGAAGAGACCCCATATTAAAAAAAAAAAACGGACTGATTCGTATTTATCTCTCCAGAGCTCAGGAGAATGCTTGACACATTTTAAGTACCCTTAAATATTTTCAGAGTTCATTCATTCACTTACTTAATCCCCAAATATTTATTGTGTGCCTGCTATGTGCCAGGACCTTTTCTGATCACTGAGGGTATAGCAATGAGTGAAACTAACAAAAGTCCCTACCCTTGGGCTGGGGGTATATCTCAGTGGTAGAGTGCTTACCAGGCACGCATGAGTCCCTCGGTTTGTTCCCCAACACTATCAAAAAAAATTAAAAGGGAGAAAAACTATGGAGAAAAACAAAACAGGGACTAGGAACAGGAAGTATAAGGGGAGGGGCAGAGGTGACTTGTTGCAATATTAATTCAGATGTTAAAGAAAAGCCTCGCTCATGTGCTAACATTTGAGCAGAGACTCTAAGGAAATGAGGGGAAAACCATGACGACATTGAGGTTAAATCTGAAGATCACTTTTAATATTTGTAGGAAAAATAAATGAAGAATATTCCAGAAGGTGGGAACATTTAACCAAACACCTGGTGGAATTAAGTAGAAGGCTTAAACAGACCAGTCTAGCTGGAGTATCAGGACTTGAAATCAGGAAAAGGGTTTGCATTTTACCTTATGGACAGTGGTGAACCACTGAAGGCTGCTGATGAAAGGGCGTGACAGGAAGTTTAATGTTGTACAACAGCCCATGCAGGGAGCATTAAAGGGAAAATATAAACTGGGAGTGGTGTCACACACCTGTAATCCCAGTGCTTGGGAGACTGAGACAAGAGGATCACAGGTTCGAGGACAGCCTCGGCAACATAGCAAGACTCTCAGCAACCTAGCGAGGTGCTGTTTCAAAACAAAAAAATAAAAAGGGATGGGGGTATAACTGGAAGGTAGAATGCCCCGGGTTCAATCCCCAGTACCACTACCAAATTTTTTTTACAAAGAGGGGGATGGGAAGAATAGAAGCTCTGTTTTAGAGGTCTTGAGTTGCACATCCTGGCAGGTTATCAAAAAGAACCTGTTTGGGCTGCAGTTATGAGAAGAGGGCTCTAGATCTGAGGGGTGTTGCTCATCTGGATCCTGACAGTCGGTTATAATCATCTTCCAAGAGTTTCATACTCTGTGAGCAGCAAACAAGACCTTGTTAGAATTTAACTTCTGGCCTAGGAACTGGTAGAGCATTCCTCTTTGGAATTTTCCAAGCTTAGTCCAAGACTAGACAACCACAGTCAGCAGTAATGAAAATGATATGTATGACCTGACAGGGAGACACACCAGCAAATTAAGTCCCGTGTAGCAAAAAGACCCTGAAAAGTGGGACACGATGCACCCCGGGAAGATTTGACTCATGAGAAATCTGCAAGAACATATATGGCACCAGATGCTTCGGCCTCAGGGGAGGGCTTTTGTTTAGAAGTGTGCTATGTGAAATGATTAAGGCACCCTTCAAAAAAACAGCATGCCAGTGATTCATCCTGTCTAAAATAACAGCCCCTCACGTTTGACTTTTCAATCTAACACTGACTGAAAATATCAAAAAAAGAAATAAAAGTTCCTTCTCCACCATTGGAATGATTTCTCATTTACCCTCCAACCAGTAGGAGTGGAGTCTGTGAGTGCAACAAAACAAGGAATGGGGTTTGTAAAATGCAGGGAGAAAAGATTCAGGATAAAGCTGAATCCTTATGTAAGATTCTTAAGTCCTACTGATGTGCCGGTGGTCATGTGACAGTGGGAATCTACCACTGAGAAAAGTGACAAGAAAATGTTATTGAAATAAACATGCAAGCCGGGTGTGGTGGTGCCCACTTGTAATCCCAGTACTTGGGAGGCTGAGACAGGAGGATCCGGTTTCACAGCCAGCCCCAGCTACTTAATGAGGCCCTCCGCGACTTAGTGAGACCCTGTTTCAAAATCAAGAATAAGGGTGGGAGGGCGATCTGGCTGCGACATCCCTCCGGAAGCTGCATGCTCGGTCGAAGAGGACGGACGACCTTCCCAGAATAGAGGAGGACCAGTCTTCAGTCAAGGGTATACGAGTAGCTGTGCTCCCCTGCTAGAACCTCCAAACAAGCTCTCAAAATAAAGAATAAAAAAATAGGGCTGGGGGTGTAGCTCACAGGTAGTATGCCCCTGGGTTCAAACTCAGGTACCGCCAAAAAAAAAAAAAGAAAGAAAAGAAAAGAAATAAGCATGCTTCTAACTGACACAAGCCAAGGACTTCCATTCTGCCTGGAATTCCAACCAGGTGTATTACCCGTCTACAGTCAACAGTGGCTTCTGGAAAAGAAAGAGACTAAAGCAGGGCAAAAAGGGAGGGCCTCTTTTACTTGACACATATTATCTTAGCCCAGAGATCTTTATATATTTTTGTTATATTACTCCCAAAATAATTTTCTAAGACTATGTCACTCCTCATATATTTTGTGACATCTAAAATTGTTCATTATAGGATAATATAAGACAATAAGAAACCATAATTGGGATAAATATTTCATTGTACTATTTTTTTAAATTTGGTACTGGGGATTGATCCCAGGAGCATTCTACCTTCAAGCTATGCCCCCAGCCCCATTTTACTTTTTTTTGTATTGAAACAGGGTCTTGCTAGGTTGCTGAGAGTCTCGCTAAATTGCTGAGGCTGACCTCAAATCTGCGATCCCTATCTCAGCCTTCCAATACTAGGAATACAGGTGTGTACCACTGCACTCGGCTTTCATGATATTATTTAGTAAAAGGTTTTAACTTTCCAAGGAATAAAAAGCTCCAAATATGAAAGAAATTATGTAAATATTTTATGAGCCTGTTTTATTCTGTATTTCTCAAAACCTTTGCTTGTCCTGCAAGATAATCCAATTCAGTTTAAAATAATTGGCCTCACTATCTTGTAGTGTTCAGCTGCTTCAAACCCAGTTTCCCCCACAAAGGCCAATTATTCCACCTCCAATGCCAAGCTTCCCCCTTCACAGGAATTAAGTGTAAGATAGGCAAATAAAGGAAGTCCCATGGGTGTAAGGCAACTTGATTAATAATAAAAGTGTCTCCACAGAACTAATATTTCTTTCTTATTTTTTACTTCTATATGCATGTAGAAAAAATAAAAGCCATTTCATAAATAGCCAAAACATCTAACAAAAATATTTAGTCCATATTAAAATGTCTCAACTCCAAATGCTCTTTATTGCAGGTTTTACTGATCCAGAATCCAATCCCAGACCATACACTGTGCCTGGTTGTTATATCTCTTAAGTCTCTTTTAATCTAGAACATGCATTCGTAATGGGGGTGCTATTATCCCCGAGGGAGTAAAATTTGGTTCTTAGGGAATGAGAAAGCACTGTTTTCATGTACAAAACACAGATATACATACAGTACAGAAACATCTACACAGAGTGCCTATGTGTGTGAATACACACACACACACACACACACACACACGACCAAATCTCAGCTAGGGGTGATGGTGCACGCCTGTAATCCCAGTACTTAGGAGGCTGAGTCAGGAGGATAGCAGGTTTCAAACCAGCCTTGGCAATTTAGTAAGACTCTCAGCAACCTAGAAAGACTCTGTTTCAAAATAAAAAAATAAAATAGGGCTGGGTATGTAGCTTGGAGGTAGAATGCCCCTATGTTCAATCTCCAGTATCACAGGAAAAAAATAAAAAAAGATTAACTCTCTAACCGGGCGTGATGGTGCATATCCGTAATCCCAATACTTGGGAGGCTGAGACAGGATGATCACAGGTTCCAGGCCAGCCTCAGCAATGTGTAGAGATCCTCAGCAACTTAGCAAAACCCTGTTTCAAGAAAAAAAAAAGAACTAGGGGATAGGGGAGTATCTCAGAAGTAGAAAGCCTCTGGGTCCAATCCCTAGTACCCCCCAATCAAATCTCTATAATAAATCCCATATCAAACATATTAGAGGGATTTGATCTAACTAAGTTGGAAGAACTGGTTACATATCACAGTCCATTGCTTCTATGTCTGGTGTTGAGAGCCCAAAAGCCTCAGAGAAAGCATTTGGAAGCCAGGCGTAGTGGTGCATACCTGTAACCTACTTTGGAGGCAGAGACAGGAGGATCCCAGGTTTGAGGACAGGCTCAACAAGTAGTGAGACTCTCATCAACCTAGTGAGACTCTGTTTCAAAATAAAACTAAAAACTAGGGCTGGGGCTGTAGCTCAGAGGTAGAATGCCCCTGGGTTCAATCCCCAGTAAAACACACACACACACACACACACACACACACACACACACACACACACACCACACGAAAGCATTTGGAAAAGAAAGATAGCCATGGAGTGGGAGAAACAAGGGCAACCTGGAACCCTTAAGGATAGATTTGAACTTGCATAGTATCATTCAGCTCCCAAGCCCCCAACGTCAATGATCAGATACTCTGTAAAAGATGTTGTCCTTCCTCAAGGTGCTAAACACATATCTGCTTCAGGAGTCAGAGAAACTGGAGAGCTGCAGACCTGGCTGCTTGTTCCATCCCAACAACGTCAGTCAGTGGGTAAATAGCAACACAAATGAGCAGCAACGGCACATGTGCCCTGCAACAAGCTTCTGAGTACAAAAAGAATATTGGAGTCTGGCACAGTAGCATGTACCTGCAATCCCAGTACTTGGGAGGCTGAGGCAGGAGGATCACAGATTCGAGGCCAGTGTCAGCAATTTAGCGAGACCCTGTGTCAAAATAAAAGGGCTGAGGTATGGCTTAGAGGTAGAATGCTCCTGGGTGCGATCCCCAGTACCAAAAAAAAAAAAAAAAGAAAGAAAGAAAGAAAGAAGAATATTGGTACTTTTCCACTGCTTTAATTTAGCTTTTTAAACATCATTGTGTGAGATCTAGAAACCAAAGCTATGCGGGGAAGGGAATTCTGGATGTCATGTTTCAGCTTAGCTGAGCTGACACATAAATCCATACCCAGTCTAAGGACCACTGACTAAACAAATAATAAAGCGCCAGAGAGCCTTTCTGAAAGTTGTGCTTGGGAGTTCAGGATTAAATGTATAGCCTTGTTGCATGTCCTACGAGTGAACACATTAACCCCAAAACTCCATCAGTTAGGGAGAATGTAACTGCTTTACTCTAGGGCTTGGGCAGTGGAGTGGGGGTGGTATAGGAGAACGTTTCAGTCTTAAGTGGCCTAGGTTTGAGGGGGCTTGTTGGCTATTAACCACTCTGAAATTAAGTTTATTCATCCACAAAAGCGGCTCCTGATACCCACTTTGCAGGATTTCACAAGGATTACATTACAATAGCATACACCATGTCCAAATGCACAATGCCGGCATACAGTAAATGCTTACTGAGTGTAAGCTCGTATTTCAGAGATGTCTTACAGCTTCCCAGTTAATGAAATCATGTTGATGTCTTGGATCCAGTGAGTCTTTGGAGAATCACACAAGCCAAAGACTGGTTAAGTTAGTGTTAGAATTCACAGACCCATCAGCCTTTATCCACTAAAAACAGACTTCTCTGTGTCCTTGTAAGAGTAGGAGGGCAAAACTGGATAATACCAATTAGTTAGCTTTTGACTGATGAATGCTATCCATAGCTGCAGGCAGAAGTCAGTAGTCAATAGGAAATCATGCTTCATGTTGGTATTGCAATTCAGTATTTCCTGAAGGCAGATGCCTCCTCATGTACTTCATGCCTCAGAGAGTTGAAATTGATCTAGGAATTATGGAGACAAAGTCATGAAGGACAGAAAAAGGTCACTCTTGTCCTGTCTCATTTTTTTCCCCTCTCCAGCTCCTGCTCTCTTATGCCAATATATAATTAAAGGGTCACAAATGAACTTCATGGTCAGAATGCACGTGGCCCTGAATTAGTCAAGAGTCTGTGATTGCAAGAAATAGAAACCCAAATCAAACTAGCTATAGTCAAACACATAAACAACAAAGAATGATGGAGGGAAGGAAGGTAGGTTGGTTATGGTTTGTTATTTATTTGGCTCAGGCATTGGGTAGGTAGTCTGGGGGAGATTGCAGGGCCTTAGCAATGCAATGAGATCTTTCTCTCTCTCTCTCTCTCTCTCTCTCTCCCCCTCTCTCCCTCTCTCCTCCCCTCCCTCCCTCTGTTTCTGTCTATTCAGGGGCTACATTATCTCCTACTATAGTTGAGCTTGCTCACCTTGCTGTGGAAAAGAAGTAGAGCATGGTTCAGACAAACCCTGGTTACATCATCTCAGTTGAGTAACCCCAGAAAAGAAAGCTTCCTTCCCCCAAAGTGTATTCATAAATTCCCATGGAAAGGCTCTAATGGGCTCAGTCTGATGTAGCCAAGGGACCGTGACTATGGCCAAGCCTGGACTTCGTGTTCACCTTGCAGATTGAAGACTGGTTTGGCATCCCACTAAAGCCATGAGGAAATGGGTGGATCATTTCCCTTCAATGAAATAAGTTTTTGTGCCAGAAGAAGATGGGGGAGAGCTGGGTGTGGTGGTGCATGCCTGTAATCCCAGTACTTGGGAGACTGAGACAGGAGGATTTCAGGTTTGAGGCCAGCCTCAGCAACATAGTGAGACTTTCAGCAACCTAGTAAGATCCTGTTTCAATAAATGAATAAATAAATAAAATAGGGCTGGAGGTATAGCTCAGAGGTAGAATGCCCTTGAGTTCAATCCCCAGTACCACACACACACACACACACACACACACACACACCTGAGGTAGAAGGCGGGGGAGGAGAGATGAATAGACACAATTTGCAGGTGTCCCTCGCAGATCTTTTTATGTGTCAATGTTTCCAACAGAAGTCTCTGAAAACAGGACTCTTTACCATCACAAAGGAAAAACATCTTGTTGACAGAAAGAAGAGAAAGTGTACAGAAGAGAAGAGCTGGGGGAATCGCTGTCATCAAAGCTCTCTTGGTCAGTGCATCATCTTTGTGACTTCAGGCCTTCAATCTCCATGATGTGGCTGTCATAGTTTCTTCTACCAGCGTCTAACCCTCAGGGGATAAGAGTAGCATCCACTTCATTGGACTTCCAAGAGAGCTATATGAGTTAATGCAAGTAAAACACATGGTACAAAGCCTGATGCACAGAAAGTTATTTTTATAAATTGAAATTATGGGTGCATTCATATAGTAGCCATATCCCCCTACACACTGAGGGCTGTTGCTGCAAAGACCCACGACTCACTGGTTGGGGTTCTTTTTCTGGCACAGGAAGACCCACTCATAGAGTTAATTCTCCAAACAACTCTCCATAGATGGGAATTAGTGAATAGACCCTCCAGCTTCCTTGTCCCTAGGTGGGATGGCTTTAAGACATCTTCTATCTGTACTCTCTTTCAGAGTTCCCCAGCATGACTGCCCTCCAACTGAGGCCTTTGTTTTGAGAAAATTCCCTTTACTTCTGCTTCATTTCTTTTCTTGTCTTACTACCCCATTTCCCCTATTAGTGTTTTCTATAACTACCTCCTATAAACTACTTGCCGGCGAATCTTCAGCTCAGGATCTGCCTCTGGGGTATCTAAATTAGGACAATAAATTTGCAAAGAAATATTGTGAAAGGATATGCACCAGCATGTACACCATCATTATTTTATAACTGGTGGGAATGTAAGTCATTTTCCTTTTCATTATCTATATTTAAAACATTTTCCACAATGAAAGTGGATAGTGATAATTGATACTAGTCTAAAACCTTAAGTCCAGTTTTTAGTTTCTCGAGGATATGACCCACTTCTAACTCTACCCAATTAAACAAGTCTTACTTTTGCCTCCACTAAGTCCATTCCTAGCATCATGCCTTTACCCAGAACTTTCTATAACTTCTACCTCTTCAATAATGCCTCCCCTGACTCACTCAGCCCATGGGGTTGATCCCTCTTATTTAATTGTCATCATCAGTTCTTCCCATATCCTGCATGAATTTAAAGAGATTGCATAAAGTACTTCTTTGCCCTGTTAGTCTCTCAAGTTTCTGGAATATTTAAATCAGAAGTAGAGCTACTTTCAACTCAAAAATAGTGTTACACCGATTCAAGATAAAATACTTTGCCCACAAATTATTTAAGATAGTATCTGAGCAGCATCTGCTGTTTCAGTCTTTAACAAAGGGTCTTTTTATAGGACAACAGCAGTTGGGAAAGAAAAGAGAGAAACAGAAGCTGGCTCTAATGCACTATTCCACCATCCATAAACGATCTTTTCATTGAGGACACAGGTGATAAGGAAAGACAAAAAACATTCTTGACTTAGGCATGGGATAGCTCCCCCTCAGGGTCTGATTCCAATATTCAGAATGGCCCTCCTAGGGCTGTGCTTCTTGTGAATTATGAGTCTCCTTCTCTCTCTCTCTTCCCCCGGGCTTCATATTAAAGACAAGATGCAGCTGCCAGAGCCTCCAGAGATTTCCCAGCAGTCTGGTATGGTGAAATAAAATATCATGTTATACTGGAAATCTAGCCAGTCCTTTCTCCACAGGGGCTGTGCAATCTCATGGCCAGGATAAAGGACCCCACACCCTGAACACTGTGCTCTTCTTGATATATGTGGCATGATTTGTAGACCCAAACTGTAGTACTTAAATTTTGTGTATGTGTTCCCTGCATGATGTTGATAATTATCTTCTAAAGGGGTTCAATACTTGTGCATAATAAGTGTATACTCCTCCTTCTTGGAATACTGTCCTGAAGGAGAACAACTATTTCTATGTTCAAGTGTAGAAATGTTCTGTGACCCTCGTGCCACAGATGACTTGGGTCTTTGACAGGCTTGTGACCCTCCCTATTTGCATCTTTCATGTCATTACTATCAGAGGATTGCATTATACAAATGGGCTGAGGTTTATACATGATTGATTGAGTTGCTTTTGATGTTGCAAACTCAGCTTGATCCACCCCAGAGGAAAATGGAGCCGGCTAAAATAGGTCTGTAACCCTGCATGGAGATTTGGAGTGTTCCACTGAAATGCTGGGAAGGTGTCAAATTGGAGTCCATCTCTAGTTAAATGGTTTAAACCCTAATACAGACTACCATTTGGATCTGGAATAGCTCCCAAAGACCCATGTGTTAATGGTTTGGTCCTCAGCTTAGAGCTATTGGGAGGTAGTAGAACCTTTAGTACATCTATGAGATAGTAGGTGGGGATTAGTAAGAGGAAGTTAGGTCATTTCTGGGGTATGTCCTTAAAGGAGATATGGGGACCCTGACTGCTTCCTCTTTCTGTCTTTGCTTCCCAGCTGCCATAGGTAAGCAGACCTCCTCTACCATGTACTCCTCACCATGACTTACTATACCACCACAGGCCCAAAGCAACAGGAGCAGGTGACCATAAACTGCAACCTCTGAAACTATGAGCCAAAATAAACCTTTCCTCCTTCACATTATTTATCTTAGGTATTTTGTCACAGTGGCAGAAAGTCGATTAATACAGAGACTGAGGCTGAAAGTAAACCTGATTTCCTTCCTTCCTTCCTTCCTTCCTTCCTTCCTTCCTTCCTTGTGCTGGGGATTGAAACTAGGGGCATTCTACCTCCAAGCTCCCCACCTCTGAGCTCTATTTCATTTTTTAATTCTGAAACAGGGTCTTGCTAAGTTACTGAGGGACTCACTAAGTTGAGGAGGCTGGCTTCGAACTTGTAATCCTCCTGTCTCTGCCTCCTAAGTACTGGGATTACAGGCATGCACCACCATGCCCAGCTTTGATTTCAATCTTTAAGTAATAGGAAAAGTTTCAAATTCCAGCAAAGGCTTGAGTGAACCTATATAGCACAGGAAAAGTATCTCACAAGAAAATTTATTGAGTTCTTCTTGTTCATGAGAGTAACTCTCCAACTGTCAACAGACAGCAATCCTTATACATTCCTTTCTCCCCCTACCATTTTACCTAGTTATAAACTCCTCTCCTCTCCTCTCCTCTCCTCTCCTCTCCTCTGCCCTCCCCTCCCCTCCCCTCCCCTCCCTTCCCCTCCCCTTCTCTCTCCTTCCTCCCCCTCTCCTCCCTTTTCCTCTTCTCCCTGTCTTCCTCTCTCTCTACATGTTGATCTATGCATAGCTCTCTTCACATTCCAGGGCTTCCATTATCCAGCAAACTTCTATTGCCAAAGAACCTTTCGAGTCCCAGACTCAATGGCCAAACAGGATGTCTGATATCCCAGCCACCTGTCCACTCTAAAGTCACTGCCAGCTACTGAACACATCCCAAATTCAGACTGCCTGGGCTAGGGCTGTCCATATATTTTGTCACTTGGATAGGAAAATGGCAATCATTAAAAGCAGTGTTCAGAAATGGCTGCCACTTAGATTTGGGTCATCTTGTTTGTATAAACACGCCCTATCAATATAAATAATTTGCATCAGAGATTTGTTGGGTCTTTCTGTAGAAACATTCTTTACATTCCAGAAATTATGAGGATCCAAACATTATCCAGGTTGCAATTACACTTCTTTCCTTTGATTTAACACAGAGAAACATACTTCTAAGCTCTAACATTTTAAGTAATTACTCAAAATGACTACAAAACACATGATCAATGGTTTACATACATTATCTTATTTAACCAAGGCTGACAGAGGTTGGACACCAGCCCAACTGTAGCTCACTATTTAGTCGCAGAGCCCTCTCCAGTAAAGGCAGGCCTTTGGTCAGGGTTTCTCAGCCCTTCTGCTCAATGACAAGCCTGGGCCGTCCCTGTAGAAAGATAAGATGAAATGGCTCTGTCGAGGAATGTGGAATCCAGTAGAGCAGATTTTTTAAAGTTTCACAAATATAATTTGAAAGGCAGAATGCAACCTAATATGGGCTTCTCAGTCCAATAGATAAGGAATAGTAATAGTTTCTTAAAAAGAGCAAACCTTTAATTTGTGTGTGACACGTTTTAAAAGAATTTGGAGGAAACAAGAAACCACAGAGCAGGTTCTGAGATGGGCAGCCTCCCAAATATCACAACTGCCTCTGTGGAAAAGCAGAGCCAAAACCGAGAGGGTAAAGTCCAAAAAGTCAGTGGCTGGGATGGGCTTAAAACTTGTGTGTACATCTGGAGATAAAGGGGTCAGAAGGACTAAGGGAAGATTAGAGCTAATGACCCACAGGACTAAAAATCCTCTGGCAGTAACCCTGATACCAGAGGAGCGGCTGCTACCATCAGAACAGCACGGACTCCAAAAGCCAAGAATTAACCCCAGCACTGTAGAGCCCTCGAAGGCCAAGACCTTTTCCTGGTTTATTTTGTTTTGCTATAAATCATTTACTTAATACACTGTAGTTTTTAGGACAGTATGTATTATATTATGATCACCATCAGGCTGAGAGAGAAAACACAAAGTCTGTATACAAAAAATAAAATCTCCCAAACTGTTTTCTTCAGATATGTGACTATGTGGGAGGTGGGGGAAGGATTGGTGGGAATCAATGCCAAGACTCATTTTGAAAGGTGAGAATCATTGTATTATCTAAATTCCAACAGTTTTTAAATGACCCCAAACTCCAGTCAACTTGACAATGAAGTGGTCTTTCCCACCAAATTTCTACTTCTAATAAATGCCTATTCATCTTTACTTTTAAATGTAATAACAACTTTTAGAAGAATTCAAAACTAGGGAGTTCAGTAGCTCCGTTGAAGAGTTGTAAGAATTTGACCTCCTTCAATATTTACTCGCTGAAGACTCTGTTTTTAACCAGGCATGGTGGTGCATACCTGTACTTCCAGTACTTGTGAGGCTGAGACAGGAGGATCACAGGTTAGAGGACAGCCTCCGCAACATAGCGAGACTCTCAGCAACCTAGTAAAATCCTATTTCAAAACAAAAAATAAAATAAAAAGGTCTGGGGGTATAGCTCAGAGATAGACTGCCTCTGGGTTCAATTCCCAGTAACACCCATGCCCCCCTCCACACGCAGACTTTGTTTTTTCAAGATAAGGAATGTATTCTGGTATTTCATTTGCTGCTTACAATCCCATCCCTTAGCTGGGGTACTGCATGGAATGCGAAGAGTTCTCAGAAAAAAATCCATTCGTACTACATTAGCCCTTTAATGGCTATTTGATTGCGATTATCTTTTTTCCAAAAAAAAATCTTGCTAGAACTTGCAAAGTTCTAACAGAAATTGGTAGGGAGCAGTCAAGCAATGGCAAGCACAAGAAGGGAAAAATACAGCAAGTCCTGACTTTGAAAAGTATTTACATACATTCCAGGGCATTCCAAACACATAAAGAATAAACTGAACAGGGAAAGGCATTCCATGCCCAAAACTGCATCTTTTGAACTGGGATCAGAGTGGAAGAAATAAATTATGTTACTAATGTATGGAGAGAAACAAAACAGAAATTGTAGGCCCAAATGGAGTATTCTTGGAAGATTCGTGAGAGAGAAGGGCAAACATAACCCAAGTAGATCCTTTGCATAAGGACATGCTTTGCAATTTGAGCATTTTTGAGCTTGCAATGGAATTTTAAAGCCATCCAGAAACAACAGATGTTTGAACCCAAATGATTCAACTTCTTGATGCCAAAATTAGGGCTCTGAAGAGGAACGTTAGAATCGTAACTTATAAAGAATAACTTCAGTAACTCTTCTCCAGTTCGGAGATTTATTCTGTGGCTTGCTGACCTATTCTTTTATCTCTGCCCATTTATATTCAAAGTGATAAAAATTTCTGTCCAGTGGGGAATATTAATAACTAAAATCCACTCTCTTTTCTAGGTCCGACTTCAATCTCCTCCCCCTCTTCTTTGAGTACTCTATCTCTAAATGAATTATGAAAGTAGGAGGACCCTTCTAAATATTATTTACCTTTACATAGGAAAACATGTATGTAATAATAATTGTTACATAATATGTGTATAGTATATACATATGTAGTACCTATAGTACATATGTATGTAGCTACATAGCATAGAATTATCTGGCTAACTTAATAGTTGCAAGCAGCCAAGACAGATACTGTGAATAAGCAAACAAAAATCAACCAACACTAACAATAAATAAGCAAACTCAACTTTACAAGCTATTTTTTCAGATTAAATAGGTCATGAATACATGTCAAATCTCTGTTTTAAAATGATATATCATTTAATTTTAAAACAAAATCATTATTTTTATTAGCTTATCCAACTAACCTTTTTGCTTCTCTATTAAACAAATGAATAGAATTTACATGATCCAATTGCTTCATTTAGGTTCCAAAGAAACTTCCTGTATACCTCATTTACCAAATAAACTTCTCAGCAAGGTAGCAAGGTTTATTTCTTTCCAGAAGAAGGTTAGCATAAAGATGTCTATTTTAGCCACACAAATACTGTAAAATAGCACCTTTGAAGAGAAAGTGGCAGTGTGGTCACAGTTCTAAAAGGCAGCCAGGAACTCAAACTGTAGCTGCATTTTAAAAATAGCACAGCAGCTATGATTATAATTTAGCTCCCCAGCACGTAAGCGTGGTATGAACAGGAAATGGGAGTACATCTTCTGAGCCTGATAAGAGTCTCTAATGTAAGACATATGCTCCGTTGCTTAGCTGCCAAACTAGGCCTAGCCAGAAAGAAGAAAATCATATAGATTTATCTTTAACCTAAAGATCAAACTTATAAATCTTGGAAGATTTTTTGAACTGCTATTGAATTAAGTGATGAAGTCGAGAATGTGTGGCATATATTTTATTGTGAACAAAAAGTCTTTATTTGAAAAATAAAGACTTGAAGTAACTTTCTGAGGAAAATTCCTTAAGTTAGCTATGTATCACAAGCCTGTGTTATCTTGAGCAACCTCAGTAGGACAGAGCTGGTCCTTAGAGAAATCACTGCTAATCCAGGGGACATTCCTAACAGAAGAACCACCATTGTCTATAAAAGGCCAACATTGAGTTCACTAAAGACTATATGTTTTAAGAACATTTTACAATATCAATAACTATTAATAGTTCTACTTATGACAAGTAGAAATATGACAGAATGCCTCTGAGATTACTCAGATATTCTAGGAACTGATGGTTTATGCATTTCCAGACTAGTGTTTTACAGAAAGTAGAAGATAGAACATGTCTAGCAACAGATACTCAGCAGTACATGAAATTACAAATAGACTAATCAAATCATCCAGTCTTACAGTCCACATTAAAGAGAATGAAAAGGAGCTGATCTCCAGGGCCTGCCATCGAAATACAAATTGGATTTATTATCCTATGATGTCGATCATGGTAAGAGAAACCTGGGCCATCTGGAAAACTACAAAATACTTTAGATTACTAGCTCCTATTCCATTACAAACAGAAGTCTAGGAACATTTTTCTGGTTATTCAGAATAAGAATAAATTTGCTCATTCAACAAATATTTATTGAGTGCTTCCTATGCATGAGGCACTGTTGTAACTGCCAGAGATCTTGCAGTGGAAAAGACAGGGTGCTTACATTCACATAGCAGCAGTCAATAAGTAAATAAACAAGAATCCTAAAGGGAAATTAGTGCTGTGAAGGGGACAAAAGAGTAATATACAGAGAAAGAAAATAGGTGGCGACTATTTTAAATAGGGTGGTTAAGGAAAGCTTTGCTTGAGGTGAGACCTTAATAATCAGAAGCCTATTATAGCATGGATCTTAAATGTCCCCCAAAAGATCATGTGTTGAAAGTTTAATCCCCAATGCAACAATGTTCAGAGGTGGGGCCTCTGGAAGGTGATTGGACCATGAGGGCACTGACTTCATCAATGGATTAACCCATTGATGGATACATAACTTGATGGGTATTGTGAGGTAGTGGAAACATTGAGAGATGGGGCCTAGTGAAGGAAGATAGGTCACTGGGGGTCCAACTTTGGAGGGGATAACGGGACCCTGCTCACTCCTCTTTTTCTCTTTCACTTCCCAGTCACCATGAGATGATTCTCTTCCTTTTCCATGTGCTTCCACCACGACATACTGCCTCACCACAGGCCCAAAAGCAATGGATTCACCTGATCATGGACTAAAAACTTCAAAACTGTGAGCCAAAATAAACCTTTCCCCCTTTTATTTTTCTCAGGTATTTTGCCACAGGAATGGAAAGCTGACTAACACAGGAAGGTCCCATTCTTTGGGAAAGAGAGCCCTACTCTAAAGGGACTGAGTCAAGATTCATGTAAGCTTAGATGTTCAGTCTCCCACAATCAACCTCACTTCTCCTTAACTATCATCTTCTCTACTGTTTCCTCCTCCTCCTCCTCCTCCTCTTCCTCCTCCTCCTCCTCCTTTGTGGTGCTGGGGATTAAACCGAGGGGCATTCTGCCTTTGAGCTATACCCCCAGCCCTATTTTATCTTTTGTTTTTGAAACAAGGTCTCACAGCCGGGCATGGTGGCGCGCACGCTTGTAATCCCAGTACTTGGGAGGCGGAGACCGGAGGATCCCTGTTCGCGGCCAGCCTCAGCTACTTAGTGAGGCCCTCCCCAACTTCACGAGACCCGGTTTCAAAATAAAGTATAAAAAATAGGGTCGGGGGTGTAGCTCGGAGGTAGAACGCCCCTGGGTTCAATCCCCGGTACCACAAAAAAACAAAACAAAAACAAAAACAAAAACAAAACAGGGTCTCACTAAGTTTCTGAGGCTGGCTTCAAATCTGCAACCCTCCTGTCTCAGCCTCGCAAGTACTGGGATTACAGGCCTGTGCCACCATGCCCAGCTCTACATCTTCTTATTTTCCTCTCTATTCCTACCATCAACCCCCTGTATCATTTGTGGTATCTGGAACACTCCTTTGTACATATCTCTTCAGTAGTGCTTAAAGCATAAATTCACAATTATTTTTCAAAGTCTGTCTCCTTTACTAAGTTAGAATCATACAGGACACCAGGGAGTTTGTCATAGCATGTTTATGTCCCTAGAGCTCATACCAGTCTCTAACATGATGGGAGGCCCATAATAAATCATTGGATTCTTAAATTAAACAAAGTGGAACAAAAGAAAGAACTGTGCAAATTTCTTCTATCCTTGAAGGCGTGATTTTGTTACTGATTACATTTGAAAAGCTCACTTTTGAGATCATTCATAAAATCTTCCCAAGTGCACATGAGTGTTCTCCATGAAGACGAAAAAGTTGCCAGTGATCCTTCCCTTTAAAACACTTCAGCCTCAATTTGCTTCTTAGGACAATTATTCCTAGAATCAATGTTAACACCTGAATGGCACCTCCATTGTAGATGTGACTGCACCATTTTTTGGGCTTTCTGTTAAAGAAGGGCAGGGCTGAGGTCCCTTTTCCATACCTGGGTGATGATCTCTACTCTCTACTGAAAGGATGATGGAATGATACAGCTCCTAATTGATGACGAGTAAGAAAAGTACAGGATGGCAAAGGAAGGACTCCACAGAACGACAGTAGAAGCCAGGGATGTGGCCTTCCTTGGGTATTTCTTGAGATAGTTAATAGCAATTTCTTAGGAGTGTGCAATTCTACCTAGTTAGAAACCAACCTGTTAACACATATTGCATTTAAAAACAAGATTTAGTATATGCGCGTAGGCCTTAAAATTGAGCCATATGGCAAGCATCGCTAAAATACTGAGCTGAAAGAATCACTATCTTAAGGAACTATTATATAGAAATATAGATTTCATATACACAAAATTGCTTAGAAAATAATGGAAGAAAAAGCGTAGTTATATTAAGCAATAATAAATATAAAACACTTTGTTCTCATTCTTATTAAGAAAAATATTAGTTGGGCATAGTGGCACGCGCTTGTAATCCCAGTACTTGGGAGGCTGAGACAGGAGGATCACAGGTTCAAAGCCAGCCTCAGCAACTTAGTGAGGCTCTCCACAACTTAGTGTGACCCTGTTTCCAAATAAAAAATAAAATAGGTCTGGGGGTGTAGCCCAGAGGTAGAAGGCCCCTGGGTTCCATCGCCAGTAACACACATAAATAAATAAATAAACAAACAAACAAATAAATAAATAAATAAATAAATCTAATTAAAAGAAAAAAGAAAAATATTGTTGGCTGGGTGCAGTGGCACATGCATGTAATCCCAGGGCTTGGCAGGCTGATACCGAAGGATTGCAGGTTGGAGGTCAGCCTCAGCAACTTAGCAGCAAGACCCTGCTTCAAAAATTAAAAAAAAATTAAAAATAGGGTTGGGGGTGTGGCTTGGAGGTAGAATGCCTCTGGGTTCAACCCCCAGTACCAGAAAAAGAAAAAAACTGTTAAAACTTTTTTTTTTTTTGCCGCACCGGGGATTGAACCCAGGGGCGTTCTACCTCCGAGCTATACCCCCGGCCCTATTTTTTATCCTTTATTTTGAAATCAGGTCTCACGAGGTTGTGGAGGGCCTCACTAAGTAGCTGAGGCTAGCCATGAACCCGGATTTTCTGGTCTCAGCCTCCCAAGTACTGGGATTACAAGTGTGCGCCACCACACCCGGCAAAATTGTTAAAACTTTAAAACCACACAGACACTGCTTTTACCAGACAGGCAAAAATCCTTAAGTTTTGCAGCATGCTATATTGGCAAGACTGTTAAGAAAAAGGTATTCTCATTGGTATAAACAGATGCAATTCTTTTGTTTTTTCTGTTTTTTGTTTTGTTTTGTTTTTGTACTGAAGATTGAACCCAGGGGCATTCTACCTCTGAGCTACACCCTCCAGATTTATTTTATTTATTATTTATTTTTTATTGATTTTTTTGTGCTACGGGGGCTTAAACCCAGAGACATTCTACCTCCAAGCTATACCCCCAGCCCTCTTTTATTTTGAAACAGGGTCTCACTAAGTTGCAGAGAGCCTTGCTAAGTTGCTGAGGCTGGTCATGAACCTGTGACCCTCCTGTTTCAGCCTCCCAAGTATTGGGATTACAGGCCTGTGCCACCACGCCCAGCTTTATTTTGAAACAGGGTCTTGCTAAATTGCTGAAGCTGGCCTTGAACCTGAAATCCTTCTTTCTCAGCTTCCCAAGTATTGGGATTACAAGTGTGTGCCACTATGCCCAGCTAAACAGATACAATTCTTATGGTGGCAGTTTGGCAACAATGTCAAAATTATACATACATTTACACTTTAACCTGCCCATGTCATTTTTTATACTCTATCCTTTATACCTGCATTATGTGAAATGACTGATGTACACTGTTAATCATTTGTAATAGTAAGCGAAAAAATGCATCCATCAAAAGCCTTTATAAATAAAATATATTTGTGAAAACATAAATTCTATACGGGCTGGAGGTAGAGCTCAGTGGCAGAGTAGATGCTTTAGCATGAGCAAGGCCATGGGGTCAATCCCCAAAACTAAAAAAATACAGAAAGAAAGGAAGGAAGGAAGGGAGGGAGGGAGGGAGGGAGGGAAAGAAAGAAGGAAGGAAGGAAAGAAAGAAAGAAAGAAAGAAAGAAAGAAAGAAAGAACATTATATAAATATTAATTGAGAGACATTTTACAAAATACCTGATCAGTGCTCCTCAAAACTGCCAAGGTCATGAAAAACAAGGAAAGTCTAAGAAACTGACTCAGCAAAGAGGAGTCCAAGGGACACAATGACTAAATGTAATATGATGTCCTGGAATAGGAAAAGATAGAACTAAGGATATATGAATAGAGACTTTAGTTATAATGATGTATTAATATTGGTTCAATAATTATAATGAGCATTAGCATACTAAAATAAGATATACATAAGAAGGGAAACTGGGTATGGCTATAGGAATTCTCTGCACTAACTTCATTTTTTTTTTACAAGTACAAAACTGCTCTTAAAGATGAAGTTTATTGCTGGGCATGGTGGCACATGCCTATATTTAATCCCAGTACTTGGGAGGCTGAGACAAGATCACAATTTCGAGGCCAGCCTCAACAACTTAATGAGGCCCTCTGCAACTTAGTGAGACCTGTTTCAAAATAAAAAATAAAGCCTGGTGTGGTGGCACACGCCTGTAATCCTAGTACTTGTGAGGCTGAGACAGGAGGATAGCAGGTTCAAAATCAGACTCGGCAATTTAGTGAGGCTCTCAGAAACCTAGTGAGACCCTGTTTCCAAATAAGAAATAAAAATTGGGCTGGGGGTGTAGCTTGGAGGTAGAATGCCTCTGGGTTCAATCCCTAGTACCACAAAAAATAAAATAAAATAAAATAAAATAAAATAAAATAAAATAAAATGCCAGGCATGATGGTGCACTCCTGTAATCCCAATACTTGGGAGACTGAGACAGAAGAATTGCAGGTTCGAGGCCAGCCTTAGCAATTCAGCAAACCCCTGTTTCAAAATAAAAAATAAAAAGGACTTGGGTGTAGCTCAGAAGTAGAATGCCCCTGGGTTCAATCCCCAGTACCAAATAAAATAAAATAAACAAAATAAAAAATAAAATAGGGCTGGGGTGTAGCCCAGAAGTAGAACCCCCCCTGAGTTCAATCCCCAATACTGTAAAACAAAACAAAAACAAAGCGAAGTTTATTAATAGAAGTAAATAAATTATAAGATACTCATATAATTAAATAACTCTATGCAATGCTCAAGAAGGAATAAGAAAGCACTCTCAGAAATGGAAGGAAAGATCTTCAATGCTGTAAAGAAACCCTGGATGCACATACAAGTACCTAGTAACAGTGGTCATCTGTCAAAGGTAGAGTAGGGAAAACAGAGTGGGACACACACACACACACACACACACACACACACACACACAGAGCATATGCATCAAACACCTATTTAACAAACGGTGTAGTCCTGTCTATATGACTTTCTATAAATCAGCAGTGAGATGGGCCCCTGGGTAAACCACAGCCACAGTTGAGAAGCAACTCCCTCCCTCAAATAATGAATCGTCTACCCCTGTATCTCTACAGATGAATTTTTTTGGGGTATAAATAATATTTTTACTACCATAAATATCATGGTAACTTTTTAAAATATGCCTCTATTGAGCCGGGTGTGGTGGCGCACGCTTGTAATACCAGTACTTGGGAGGCTGAGACAGGAGGATTGCAGGTTCATAGCCAGCCTCAGCAACTTAGTGAGGCCTTCCACAACTTACTGAGATCCTGTTTCAAAACAAAGAATAAAAAGTAGGACTGGAGGTATAGCTTGGATGTAGAATGCCCCTGGGTTCAATCCCCAGTACCGCAAAAAAAAAATGCTTCTATTGGTGCATTATAGTTTCCCATCATAATGTAAATCACGTTGACAGTGACATACATGCACACAGCACTTGGTGGCCCCCTTCCTATCTCTGCCTTCCCAATACAGAATACTGAGATTGACGTTGGTATATTCACATATGTACACATACTCGATGGTAGTATTTTCATTAATGAACCTCAGTCTTCCCTCTCCCCTTCCCTTAGACAACCTCCTTGGATTTAAAAGAATAGAAAATGAAAAGCCAACTGATTTGAACCTGTCAAACCTGTATGAACTTATCTCCTACAACCCAAACTCCTAAATGATTGTCTAAAAGATCATGTTACCCTTCCATACAATCTCCAGGTTCTTTTTCTATAAAGTGAGAGTAGGCCTAAATTAAACATTCTGTTCTGGCTGAGTGTGGTGGCATATACCTATATTCCCAGTACTGACTGAGACAGGAGGATCATGGGTTCAAAGGCAGCCTCAGCAATTTAGGAAGATCCTGTCTAAAAAGAAAAAATTAAAAAGCTGGGGGTGTAGCGTGGAGGTAGAATGCCCCTACGTGCAATACACAGTACAAAAAAAAAAATCTGTTCTGAAACACTCTTATTGTCAACTAAAAGAGAGAATTTATGGATAGAAAAAAAGAGGAGTGAATACAGAATAGCAAATCCAAAATATATAGTTTGAAATGAACAATTTCATTGAACATTTTAAAAAAGTGATTAACAAAGCCGGGCATGGTGGTGCGTGCCTGTAATACCAGTACTTGGACAGCTCAGACAGAAGGATCTCAGGTTCAAGGACAGCTTCAGTAAGTAGTGAGACCTTCAGAAACCTACTTAGACTCTGTTTCAAAAACAAAATTAAAGGGTGGGGGTGTCTGGGGGTGTAGCTCGAAGGTAGAAAACCCCTGGGTTCAATCCCTAGTACCACCAAAAAAAAAGGATTAATTAACAAAGTTAGCTCCATTCTCCCTCTGATATAATATTCCTTTACTATTTCAACAGTAGACATATAAGAGGGGACAAAATAATTCAAAATAAAAAGTTATTCATTTAAAAATACTATAAGCGCCAGGCGTGGTGGCGCATGCGTGTAATCCCAGTATTTTGGGAGGCGGAGACCAGAGGATCCGGGTTCGCGGCCAGCCTCAGCTCGCTCTCTCTCTCTCTCTCTCTCTCTCTCTCCTTAGTGAGGCCCTCCGCAACTTCGTGAGACCCGATTTCAAAATAAAGTATAAAAAATAGGGCCGGGGGTGTAGCGCGGAGGTAGAATGCCCCTGGGTTCAATCCCCGGTACCGCAAAAAAAATAAATAAATAAATAAATAAATAAATAAATAAATAAAATAAAAATACTATATAATGATTTAAATAGTAATATTCATTTTGCCTTTATTTCAAAGAGCTATCAGAAAGGGAAAGGCATTTAATTATATGAGCTTTACAATGATAATATCTTCAAATCATATTTGCCTTTCAAAATATTTGAGAGATCTGGGACAATAGTACATATTGAAGTCAACATCTTATATATCTAAATACTTTAAAGTTATGAATCAAGGAAAAAAAATTAAATAAATACATCCTCCTACCTTGACACCTTCTGAAGGACCTGAAAGATCACATTTGAATTTAGATTTTTCAGAATCTTCAGGGCTCCATGCTAATGATAGCAAGGAAAGAGGGGGAGAGTGGGTGCCTCTTCCCCAGCCTGTGGCCTGCCTATCCTTGGGAGGATAAAGATGGAGCAGGAGCCTTGGAGGCTGCTTAGGCCACGTAAGCTGGGAATTCTCCTGTCCTGAGTACTTCAAATGCAGCCAGGTGAGGGCTCACAGGCTCTGAGTGGATACGTCCCCTCAGGGACACAGACCAGACCTCCATGGGGAGGGGCAGGGCCAAGGAAGGCCAGAGAGAGGCCCTCAAATGTCAGGGCTCAGGGTTAGGGACTTTTCTCACCCTGCCCTAAGAGTGATACTGCTTCAGATACTTCTTGGTAATTGATCATCAAATAAAGAAATAGAGAGTAAAGCTTTCACTCTTCTAGGTCCTTTGGAATATTGCTATGAAACAGAAATTTTAATTAAAATATTAATTGACAAATAGAGACAAATAAAAATATAGTGATTTATCTTTTGGCACCTTGCAACATTGAGATTTTCTGAATTTCAAGGTCATATGTAAATTGTAAAATGTAAGGTGGAGTTGAAGGATTTTATTATTGTTGTATGGTTTTTACATATGATGTAATTCAAAAGATAATCTCTAGGGAGGGGGAATGGAGGTAGGTAGAATGGAAAAGACCTACAGTACATCAGTTGACTTCATTCTGACCTGGGTTTTTAAAAATAACGTAGATAAACTGGGCATGGTGGCGCATGCCTGTAATCCCAGTACTTGTGAGGCTGAGACAGGAGGTTGACAGGTTTGAGGCTAGCCTCAACAATGTAGTGAAATCTTGTTTCAAAATTAAAAACAAAAGGTCTGGTGGTATAGCTCAGAGGTAGAATGCCCCTGTGTTCAATCCTCAGTACCCCCCCATGTAGATATATTGCATTACATTAACAGAAAAAATAATGGCCTTATAATAGTCCTTTATATAGATGTTTGAATGTTGAATTTAATTATTGGGCATAGTCTTTTTGTCCCCAGATGAAACACAGCCAACACAACATATTAGGTAATGTGAAAAATACAGAAACTCTATTTTTTCTTAATGGCAACATTCACATTTGAAGCAATCTGTCAGTAGCAAACAGCTTTACTTTAGTTGCCTGGCTTAGCAGATGTCTTTGTTAGGAATGTGACAATTATCGCCATTATTTATTTCACTGAATATCAAGTGGTACAGAGGGAAGCCAAGTCTTCATCAACAGTGCACGTGGTTAATTACATCATGCTATCTCCTCACATGCCTTACTCTTTGTTACTTGCTCTTCAAATTATCATAAAATATATCATAAAATTATTTTTGACTCTGACTCAAAAAGTGAATGCAGTTTAAAGTTAATATTAGCTGTAACACTAAGCTATGTAGACTTCATGGGAAAAAAGAAAATTATTTTTTACAGCTACTTAACTTGCTGTATAAAAATACTAAGTAATATTCCCCCAAGTGCTTACTCTGTACCAGACAATGAGTAAGCATTCTTCATACATCATCTTTTTCAATTATTATCAGAAACTCCCCTGATAATTCTATATTTTCTGTTACCTGCACTGTATCTTCCTGTTTATTGTTGGGTTTTTTTTTTTGTCTTGTTTTGTTTCTTTTGTGGTATTGGGGATTGAACTCAGGGGTATTCTACCTCTGAGCTACACCACCCTGCCCTTTTTATTTTTTATTTTGAAACAAGGTCTCTGTTATTGAGAGTCTGACTATTGCTGAGGATGGCTTCAAACCTGCGATCCTCCTGTTTCAGCCTCCCAAGTGCTGGGATTACAGGTGTGTGCCACCAGGCCCGGGTCTGTATCTTCCTTTTAACATGGTATTATTTGTTGTAATACTCAATGACCTGTTTCAATAAGATGAATATTATGAATATTTTGTCCACTGAATAATTCCTACTATAAAAGGAAGATTGAGGAAGGAAACGGTTCAAATAACGTTATGTCCACAAATGAAGTTATCACTACCAATCTCACTAACATGTTCAAGGAGGGAGGTGGTGGGAGCAGGGTGGGATGTGGAGGGAAACACACCAAGTGATGTGTGCATGTGTGTTTGTACCACTTTGAACCTCATTATGATGTATAATTACAATGCACCAATAAAAATATTTAAAAATTGAAAAAAATATTTTTAAATCCCTACTATAGAAATTCCATTATGGGTAGAAAACCACACTGAAGAGCAAATTATTGATGAAAACAAGATAAAAATCTTCCCCTCCTGTTGCGAGGTAGCGTCCCAGTCAAGACCAATCAGACCACCAAAAGTGTTAAATGAGAGTCTTTATTACTGGCCAGTAAGACTACACAGGCATGAGAGCCAAGTGCAGTACTTGACTGCCCTCCAGCATTTTCTTATATAGGGTAAGATACAGTACAAGCTCAGGGTGGAACTGAGGTTCCCATGGCAGGTTTCCATAGCTGGGGTGGGAAGCCTCTATGGTTCCCATAGTATTCAGGTACACCAAGCAAGCCAAGCATAACAAAAGTACAGAAGCAAGAATAGGTGGTTAGCAAGATAACAATAACACAATAATTTACAATATGTTGTTATGACAACTGTTAACTATCCTGCCAATGTCCTGGTTTAATTTTTTCAAGGCCAACTTCCCTATTTTAGGGCCAGGTTTGAGGTCATTCTGAGTAACAAATATGGAGTCACTCTAGCTAATAAGTTACTCTGGCTAACAAGCTCTAATTATGCATCATCACACTCCCAAATACATATAATTTTATCCTTAATTCTACAGATTAAATCAAGGTACTCTTGATATAGAATTCAATAGTTCAATAAGTAATAAATACCTACTAAGGGAGTGCTTCACATTCATTGAGTTAGATATAAAAATGAATTAGCCTCTGTCCCTCTCTTTTCCAGGGTCTTTAAGGGCCCCACCCTGACCTTCCTTGGGTCCTGCAAAAGCTGATCTGGGAAGAAGGCCGCCAGACAGAGGCAATAGTCCATTTGGAGGACTTGTCACAGACTAGGCTGAAAGAATGGAATAGGAGGTAAGATGGATTCAGACCACATCATAGAGAGCTTTGACTATAGAGGATAATGAGTAGGAAATGAAAATATTTAAGCTGGAAGTATGACATGATCATATCTGAACCTTGGAAGATGGTTCTGGAAGCAGTGTTTTAAAAAGCAACATTTAAGGTACTGGTGCAGATTGACAATTAAATAAGCCAAAGAATGGAAAAGTGCTTTTTAAAATTCAAAAATTACTCTAACATGTGCTTTCTCTAACAGGTAGGAAGACAATCTGAAAACAGGGGAGGAAGGCCATTTCAATAGTCCATACCAGAGTTAATTGCTTTTGAAGGGTAGTGAACTGAGCAGATTGATTTGAAAGATAATGGTGGAAGGATACTCCATTGAATTGATTAACCAAGATGAAAACCACAGGAGTAAAAAGTGATATATTGAATTTAACAGTTTAAGGTATCTGCAATACATCAGTGTAGGATGCTCGGCATTTAGTTAGAAATAAGGATCTGATTAGGGAAGACATATGAGGGTGAAAGGTACAGAGCTGGGAGTCATTCTCACAAAGGTGATAGGAAGATAGACTGAGCTGGAGGATAGGATGAGATTACCAAGCAACTGTTGAGAGTGAAAACAGAGAGGACTGAGCATTGAATCTTCAGAAAGCTTATATTTAAAGTGTGTGTGTGTGTGTGTATGTGTGTGTGTGTGTGTGTGTGTGTGTGTGTGTGTGTGTTTAAGGCAGGGAAGAGGAATCTGGGAAGGAAACTAAAAACAAGCAGTCCACAAAGCAGGAGAGTCAGAAGAATATAACATGGACACCAGTGGAGATGAGAGTTCTAGAAAGGTCTAGAAAGGTTCTAGGTGGTCACATTCTGCTGAAAACAGAATGTGAGCAGAAGGTCTAAGAAAAAGGTTTTGGCCTTGGTCTTTCCATAGGCAGATGGTGCTGAGGATCAAGTGAGAGAAGAAACCAAAGTGGATGAAGTTTATGGATGACGAGGAGACAGAAACATCACAAATGGAAATTGGAGTCAAGGGATACTCTCCTAAGGGCAGACAAGCAAAGGGTGGCACATCTCAAGGGAGGAACTTGAAGGAAGGAAGGGCCAGAAAATATATGGGGAGTAGACTAATGGAGCAAAGTCAAGAGGCACATGAGAAAGGAAGAGAGCAAAAGGATAGATGGGAATGCATTAGAAGGCAGTAGGAAAATTCTTCTTCAAACATTAGAGGGAAGTTAAAGGGAATGGGGGATAATTTGGACAAAATGAAATTTATGAGTATTCTTATCAGCCAGGTGTGGTGGCACGCACCTATAATCCCAGGACTTGGGAAGCTGAGACAGGAGGAGTGCAGGTCCTCAGAAACATAGTGAAACTTTCAGCAACCTAGCAAGACCCTATTTCAAAAAAAAAAAAAAAAAGGGCTGGTGGTGTAGCTCAGAGGTAGAAAGCCCCTGGGTTCGATCCCTAGTAACACACATACACACACACACACACACACACACACACACACACACACCATTCATAGCAAGTGAACCCTAGTTTCTCATAAAATAGGTGGCAAAAGAGGGTGGAGGTGGGTGTAGAAATGTAATGAGAGTACAGAGGATTGACATAATAGGTAGGATTATTTTAGGAGTGAATCACTGAGAGGTGAGAACAGTAGTGCCCACTGTGGTTGAGTTCCCAGGCAAATTGGATGAAACACATTTTATAGTATCTAATCAGCCAGGTTATACTAAGTATTCACGCTAAGTACTCCAGAAACATTCATCTGCCTACAAAAGGGAAAAGAAGATACAGATGGATGCTTTAACCAGGGCTGGAAATTGGTGGAACAGGGATGACAACAGAATAGTGAAATGAGTTGGTACAATGCAGGTGAGAGTACAGTGGGTGGAATTGTCCCTGAAATTCATCAGGGACCTTATGATGTTCTATAAGGCCATGAAGCCCGGTGGATGGGGAAAGAATGAAGGAACCAGATCAAAAGGTATGAAGAATGGGTCAGAGTAGTGAGGTAATAAGTACAGATAGAAAGACAGTTGGTGGCCAAGCATGGTGGCACACGCTTGTAATCCTAGTACTTGGGAGGCTGAGACAAGGAGGATCACAGGTTTGAGGCCAGCCTCAAGAACCTAGCAAGATCCTGTTTCAAAATTTTAAAAATGGCTGGGGTGTAGCTCAGAGGTAGAATGCCCCTGGGCTCAACCCCAAGAAAGAGAGAAAGAGGTAGTGGTTAGAGGAAACTTTTAAAATTGGGGAGTCTTCAGTGTGGGGGAGTTATGGGTAATGGTGAAAACTCAGGTGTTGCTGGCTTCTTTAAGGAGGATCTCAGACAGAATGATGTGGAAGTCCCAGATACCAGGTGAAGGAGATGACAGTTCGGATAGAAAGATGATCAACAAGGATTTTGAGTCCTCTGGTTATAGCTGAGTTTTGTTAATATGACCAAAACCACATTCATTGGTCTTAAAATACATGAGTAGCTAGAAAAATACTTGGAAATATATTCAACCTTGCTCACTCAGTAAATATATATTGAGGATATATTTATATTGAACACTATCATGTGCTCAGTGTGAAAAAAACTACATTCAATAAGCATGACATAGCCGGGCGTGGTGGCGCACGCTTGTAATCCCAGTACTTGGGAGGTGGAGACAGGAGGATCCGAGTTTGTGGCCAGCCTCAGCTACTTAGTGAGGCGCTCCGCAACTTCGTGAGACCCGGTTTCAAAATAAAGTATAAAAAATAGGGCCGGGGATGTAGCTCGGAGGTAGAAAGCCCCTGGGTTCAATCCCCGGTACTGCAAAAAAAAAAAAAAAAAAAAAATAAGCATGACATGACGGATTCTTCTTTAAACGATGGCTTAGTTAACATTAAGATTTTAGTTCCCACTGTCAGAGTACAATTTAGCACCTGATGGATGACCTTGCACTAAAAGTATAAAGTACAAACTGGTTACTTTGAGGGAGGAAAAATATATATACAAAAGCTACACCCAGAAATTATGAAACATTATATTGAAATAAATGGTGGATCCAAGGAAATAATAGTGACTCCCCAGAAATTATTCATGTTCATTGCGAAACTAATTGTGCCCTAATGTTTTGCCCTGGAGCATAAACTTTCACACTTGAAGACTCTTTCTGCAGTCAATGAATCCAGAAATGCCACCTACCCCACCAACACTCCCTCTGGGTTGTCATAAGACTAGGTTGTTGGTGGGCACATCTGGAGCCATTGAACATAGGAACCACAACAAACTGGGCTCACTGGTTCTTTGTACCCCAGATGGGGACACAGCCACAATTTTCTAAAGTGTGCAAAATAAATAAGTTTTTTTTTTTTTTTAGAGACAAGTACAGTGACTCTATTATATACACTCATCAGGAGACTGTGCAGAGTTTGGGATGTTGTAATCATCCAACTCAAAGAGGAATTGTTAGCCAGATGTTGAAAATATATGTAAATAGGCTCTGGGAGTACATGTTATCTCTAAATCTTCCCAAAGAATGTTGACCTAGTCCTAGAGCATCTATTTACACATTCTTTTCAAACAATCTTTAAAGTAAACTGAGAAGCCCTGTTTTGCATTACGGAGGTTAGTCCAATATAGACAAAATGTTGTAACTACTGAAGCTGTGTGGTGGATATGCGGGTTTATTATACTTTTCTCTCTTCTTTTGCATATGTTTGAAATTTTCCATAATAAAAAGTAAAAAAAAAAGGAGAAGAGATAAGTCTCTTTATTGTGCTTGTAGAGCTGGAAGTAATGAAGCACCTTTCTTGTCTCCTTCCTGTTGACACACACTGTGACCTGTGAGAAGCTGCTTACTCCAGTTCCCTTTTCTCCAGAACAAACTAGAATGCACTAACACTATTATTATTCCCTCCATTTCTTTTTTTTTTTTTTTTTTTTTTTTTT
>PVJS01019061.1:0-34151 GCA_004027185.1 Glis glis | reverse complement strand
CACACACACACACACACACACACACACTCCCGCCATCATGATGCTATCTGTCCTAAGGCCCTCACCAGAACTGAGCAGATGCAGGCATCATGTTCTCAAATCTCCAGATCTGTGAGATAAATGGACCTCTTTTCTTTGTCAAGTACCCAGTCTCAGGTATTTTGTTATAGCAACATAAAATGGACTGAGACACTATAGTTCCTCAGAATGGCTATTTGCAGAACATTAGACACTACGAGTTGCATGGCGTGCTTTGTGGAAACTGCTCCTTTCTAGTCTGAACTGCGACTGAGCCAAATAAACAAAGAATCAGCCCCAGCAGACTTCTCACTTGACAGAAGTTGACTGATGTTTCAAATGCTAAGATACCTGTGCCTGCACTGGGGTTGGCAAACCCAACAAAGAACTCACTGGAAGGTACTTGTAAAACCATTCGGGTCTGGGTAAATGGATTCTAATTAGATGGAAGAGAGAGCAAAACTAGTTCCCATGGGAACCACCTTTTATCTGTTCAGGTAATCTCAAGTCAGGGACTCCAATCCTGATGGTTTCCAATGGCCTTAAATGATCCTACAAATGTGGGCAAAGTTGATCTCCTAAATATAAATGGACTTACACTTTCATTTGGACCATACATAAGTATTTTATAGCTGCTGTTCAACAACAAGGAAGACATTAGCTGGAGATGTATCAAGTAAATCGAAAGCGTCCCAGCTTCCCGGCCCCCCTCGCTGCTGTCAGACGGCTGATCACAGCACCACTGTCAGGAATGTGAGCTCTTCAAGTGGTTACTTATACTGTTTTTGCATATTTTATGCAAAAAGCATTCAACTTCTAGTCCAGGAGTTTTGTTTTGTTTTTTTGGTATTGGGAATTGAACCCAGGGGCATTCTGCCTCTGGACTACACCCCCAGCCCAATTTTATATTTTATTTTGAAACACGGTCTCACTACATTGCAGAGGGCTTCACTAAGTTGCTGAAGCTGGCTGTGAACCTTCGACCCTCCTGTCTCAGCCTCCCAAGTACTAGGATTACAAGTGTGCGCCACCATGCCCTGCTAAATATAATAATAGCACATACTACTTAGTCAATTCTTACTATGTGCCATATGCTTTTCATGCGTCTTCCTAAATACCCTATGGGCCAGGCGTGGTGGTGCACACTTGTAATCCCAGTACTTGGGAGGCTGAGACCAGAGGATCTGGGTTCGCGGCCAGCCTCAGCTACTTAGTGAGGCCTCTGCAACTTAGTGAGACCCTGTTTCAAAATAAAGACTAAAAAATAGGGCTAGGGGTGTATCTCAGAGGTAAAATGCCCCTGATTCAATCCCCAGTACCACAAAAATAAATAAATAAATAAACAAACAAACAAATACCATATGGAACAAGTGCTGTTACTATCCCCCATTTCACAGATGGAGACCCTGGGGCACCATAACCTGCCCACGGTTTCACAGCTGAGAAGCTGAATTGTGACTTCAAGTTAGGACTGTGCACCCTGGTTCCTTAGAGCCCACGGGCGCTTCCCACTCACCTGAATAATTCTCCACATTTGTTTTTGCTATTCTTCTTCCCTTCTTATTCCACAGCCAAAGGAATTGAGTTTAATCCTAATTTGTGTATTAGGTTCAACAATGATATAGGAGGTGCTTTGTGCCAGGCACAATACAGAGCAGACCCGGTTCCTGGCCTTGGCGTGCTTACAGTAAGTAAGAACACGAGTAGCAAACTGAACAGTTTAGCCAGATGCGACGGTGATGCACACCTGGAGTCCCAGCTACCCATGAGGCTGAGGCAGGAGGCTCGTAAGTTGGAGGCCAGCTTGGGCAACTTAGTGAAACCCTATCTCAAAATATATAAAAAGGGTTGGGGAGCGGCTCAGTGGCAGAGCACTTGCCTCGTAAGGCACGAGGCTCCAGGTTCAAGGCCCCGTATTGAAAATAAGAAAAGTTTACACCACTTTTCTTCCTTTGAAAAAAAAAATATTGGACTATTGGGGTTGACTTAGAGATGTTAATACTTTTGTTTTTCTGCTGGGCAGATTCCTGCAGTGGACTAGTTAAGACTTACTTAGTGGCTCGTGTGAAGACTCGTGTGCATATCCTGACCTGTCTGGACCTCCACTCCTGTCTTCTTGTGCCCTTAACACAGGCTTCCTTTGGAAGCCTGGATCCAGGCCCCCCTTTATGTGACTGTACTCATCTTCAGAGGAGCCCACGTCTAGCTTTGACCCCCCACCCCCATCATGCCCTGCTGGACCTAATTCCTGCCACGTATCTCTCTGTCCCGTCATTGTATTCATCTTTGCGTCCACTCTCATGGAACAATAGTGTGTGTGTGTGTGTGTGTGTGTGTGTGTGTGTGTGTGTGTCTGTGCACACGCATGCACACGCACGCAAGCATGTATAGGATATTGGGGATTGAACCCAGGGCATTCTATCTCCGAGCTACACCCCCATCCCTTTTTAGTTTTTATTTTGAAACAGGGTTCCCCTATATTGCTGAGAATCTCACTACATTGCTGAGGCTGTCCTCAAGCCTGCGATCCTCCTGTCTCAGCCTCCGAAGTACTGGGATTACAGGTATGTACCACTATGTCTGACAAGATGACCTTCCTTACCAATAAGTCTAGCTCTAACACTCACAAATATCTTTATTCTCTTCATCCTTCTTACCAGCCTGAGAAGCATGCGATATACAACGGAGGACCAGAGAGCCGCTTTGTCTCTGGGTCAGACAAAAAGATCTCTTTTGCCTCCACGCCTCTGAGCACCAGCCCATGGCAGCTGGATCCCCCACACTGGCCCGTTCCCAAACCTCCCTCTACCTGGCGCCGGGCCTCGTTCCTGAGTCTGCTTGCAGGCACAGGTGCTCGCTCTGTGGCCAGCACTATGGCCGTTTCAGTAACTGGCCCGAGCAGCACACCACCTGTGGCCTGCATGTTTGGGGTTCTCTATCCTGTACCCTCCATACCCACCGCTTTTCAGACCTCTCATTTGGAAGTGATTTCCGAACCATCCTCAGCGTGTTGCGAGGCCCAGGAGTTGGAGGGGCAGGCAGCATGGGAGAGAGGCCATCCCTTTTCCCCTGTCCCTGGCCATATGCCTCCGCTCTGTCCCCTCTGGCTCCGCTGCCTCTGAAACTCCACCTGGCTGCTTGCTTAGTCCATACCCAGCTGCCCCGCCAGCCCCACCCCTCCCCCACGCCATCCTTCAGCCTTCCACATTTATAAGCATTTCCATCTGAAAGGGGGAGGATTTTTCTTTAAAAAAAAAATCTCCCAAGTTGGAAACACTGGCGACTGTAACTATAGTGACGCGTCAATCACGTCGCAATAATTGCACAGAGCAGGATTTCCTGCTAGGGCTGAGCTACCTGCCAGAAAATGGCAGCAATCAGACTATTGGCAGCAGACAATCAGGCATCATTTGTAATTCTTTATGGCTGCATGTTTCCTGGTCCGGGAATTGGATGCTAATCAATCAGTTGTCATGGCAACCCAGCATCACACAGCTATCAATACGGGGGGCGGGGGAAGACGGGAGAAATTAGGAGGGCAGCGAGTGCCACAATCCCTGGAAGAGGTACCAGGTCACCTCGCTAGGTGCCAACCCATGAAAAGCAGGAGCAAGAAAGAACTGGAGCCCCCAAGGGCGAAAGCGCGCAGCTCGTGCAGGGAAGAGCTGTTGTCTTATCCACAGGGAACAGTAGGTTGGTGGTGTGGGGGTCACCTCATTGTCCTTGGCTAGCACCTGAGCTCCCAGGCGGGATACAGGGAGTTTGGTGGGGGATAATCACCGGTCATGGAAGAGAAGGGAAGATCAGTTATGGACCAACCAGCTATTTTATGGGGCACCCAAGACGTGCGAGGCCCCATCATGCAGCAAATGCTTACCATCTAGTTTGAGCCTCCCAACGTATAGGCAGCAAAAGCCAACCAGGCCCCACAGGGCTATCTGATGTGCCGGTGAGTGGTACAGCCTTGAAATAAAACTAGAGAAGAGAGCAGAAGTGGGAACACCCAGTATGACCCAGCATGGTGAAGATTGTGGATCAAAACCATAAGGCAGGGGCCCGGCATGGTGGCGCATGCCTGTAATCCCAGTACTTGGGAGACTGAGACAGGAGGGTCACAGGTTCGAAGCCAGCCTCAACAATTTAGCGAGACCCGGTTTCAAAATGAAAAATAAAAAAAGGGCTAAGGATATAGCGCAGAGGTAGAACACCCCTGGGTTCATTTCCCAGTACTAATACTAATACTACTGTTAATAATAATAAATTTTTAAGCCAGGCGTGGTGGTGCATGCCCATAATCCCAGTACTTGGGAGGCGGAGACAGGAGGATCACAGTTTGAAGACAGCCTCATTCTCTGCTTCAGAATAAAAAATAAAAAGGGCTGGGGGTGTAGCTCAGAGGTATTATGCCCCTGGGTTCAATCCCCAGTACCAAAAAAATAAATAAACAAGCCAGGACTTAGCTAGACATTCTCACTTACCTTATTTTGCTAAATCCAAACAACAGGAGACAGGTTTCATTATTTTTGTCTGACAGCTGAGGAAACTTCAGCACAGAATGGTTGAGTAAGTTCTCCAATGTCACACAGCTCAGAAGGGCTAAGACAAGACTGAACTACAGCTCAGACCCAGGATTCACCCAACCCCATGTGCACAGGTGCAGCTCCACATGACCCTAACAAAGTCATTTCATCTCTTGTGTCCCCATTTCCTTTTCCCTTGACTCAGGACAAGCACTCCTTCAAAGAGTAGTGATGTTTAAATGAAACAGTAGATCCAGGTGTGGTGGTGCACGCCTGTAATCCCAGTACTTGGGAAGCTGAGACAGGAGGATCACAGGCTCAAGGCCAGCCTCAGCAACTTAGCCAGACCCTCAGCAACTTAGTGAGACTCTCAGCAACTTAGTGAGACCCTGTTTCAAAATAAAAAATAAAGTAAAAAGAGCTGGGGGTATAGCTCAGTAGTTGAATGTCCCTGGTTTCAATCCCCGAAGGAAGGAAGGAAAGAAGGAAGGAAGGAAGGAAAGAAGGAAGGAAGGAAGGAAGGAAGGAAGGACCATTTATTTATTTATTTATTTATTTATTCATGCATTCATTTATATGGTACTGGGGAATAAACCCAGGGGCCTTCTACCTCAGACCCACATTCCCAGCCCTATTTTATTTGTTATTTTGAAACAGGGTCTCACTAAGTTGCTGAGAGTCTCACTAAGTTGCTGAGGCTGGCTACAAATCTGAGATCCTCCAGTCTCAGCTTCCCAAGTACTAGGATTACAGGCATGCACCATCATGCCTGGCTTAAAAGAAAACCTTTAATGAAAACAGTATCCACAAATTCTCAAAGGACAGTTCCTGGCCCAGGATGGTCTCCTCCTTCTATCCTTCTTCAACTCTCCCAGGGGTGTCTACACAGACAGTCCCTTGAGTGGGGTTAAGAGTTTGTTCTACCTCTGATCTGGCAATTCCACTACAGGGTGTATATCCAAAGAAAAGGAAATCAGCATGTCACAGAGACGCCTGCGCCCCGTGTGTATTGCAGCTCTGCGCACAAGAGCCGAGCTGTAGAATCAACCGAGGTGCCTGTCAATGGACGCACGGATACAGAAAGTGTGATCATATATACAATGGAATATTCAGCCATAGAAGAGAATTCAATCTTGTCATTTGTGCCAACAGGGATGAGCCTGGAGGACGTTATATTAAGTGAGGCAGGCATCCAAGACAAATACTTCATGTTCTCACTTAATATGTGGAAGCTAAGAAGTTGATCTCACAGAAATAGAGAGTAAAATAGTGGCTGCCAGAGGCTGAGAAGGAGAGAGGGAGGGACGGAGAGGATGATTAACAGGTACAGAGGTGCGGTTGGATAGAAGGAACCGCTTCTAATATTCAACAGCATGGTGCTAAGTGCGGTTGACAACAAGTAATTGTGTATTTCAAAATGACCAGAAGAGAGGATTTTGAATGTTCACCACACAAAGAAATAATAAATTTTTGAGATGATAGATGTGCCAATTACCCGGATCTGATCATTACACAATGTATTACATGTAGTGAAATATCACACTGTATCCCATAAATATGTACAATTATGTGTGTATATACACACACATACACACACACATATACATACATACATATATGAGTTTATTTTTAAAAGCTTTCTAAACTTTCTGAATTGCTCACCAGAATGAGCTGAGAACTTGCAGTTTCTACATCCCTAGTCTCAGGAACCATATGCCTTCTTCTCCTCAATTTTTTGGGTGGCTTTGATGGAGAAAATCAAATAGATCCTCCCCAATATGACCCACCCCCCCAACCCGCAGAGTCTTGTCCACTTTCCCTCAAACAGGACAGCAGCACTGTGATAGGACTTGGGTTCATCAAGCAATTTCTGTCAAGATACTGTGGCATTGCCAAAATGGCCCTCGATGCAAGCAATGAACATGAATCTAGTTACAAACCAATTAATTTACCAAAATTTTAGCCAGACCTGGTGGAGCACGCCTGTAATCATGGTTCTTGGGAGGCTGAGATAGCAGGATCACAGGTTCCAGGCCAGCCTCAGCATCTTAGTGAAACCCTACTTCAAAAATGAAAAATTAGAGCCGGGCATGGTGGCGCACACTTGTAATCCT
This sequence comes from Glis glis, assembly GCA_004027185.1. NCBI lineage: Eukaryota > Metazoa > Chordata > Mammalia > Rodentia > Gliridae > Glis > Glis glis. The sequence continues at coordinate 27,499 of PVJS01019061.1, read as the reverse complement.
AGTACTTGGGAGGCTGAGACTGGAAGATCACAGGTTCACGGCCAGCCTCAGCTACTTAGGCCCTCCGCAACTTAGTGAGACCCTGTTTCAAAATAAAGAATAAAAAATAGAGCTAGGGGTGTAGCTCAGAGGTAGAATGCCCCTGGGTTCCATTCCCAGTACCACAAAAAAAATGAAAAATTAGTCAGGCATGGTGATGCACACCTGTAATCCCAGTACTTGGAAGACTGAGACAGGAGGATCACAGGTTTGAGGCCAGCCTCAACAACTTAGTGAGACCCTGTTTCAAAATGAAAAATTTAAAAAAAGGGCTAGGGATATAGCACAGAGGTAGAACACCCCCTGGGTTCAATTCCCAGTACCAATACTAATACTACTGCTAATAATAATAGATTTTTAAGCCAGGCATGGTGGTGCACGCCTGTAATACCAATACTTGGGTGGCAGAGACAGGAGGATCACAGGTTCGAGAATAGCCTCAGCAAGTAGTGAGACTCTCATCAACCCAGTGAGACCCTGTTTCAAAATAAAAAAATCAAATAGAGCTGGGGGTGTACCTCGGAGATAGAATGCCCCTGGATTCAATCCCCAGTACCACAAAAAAATAGAGAGAGAAAAGAGGAGAGTAGGAGAGGACAGATCCACAGGTGCTATTGTGACGTCTCCAGCGTGTATCATTAAACACAAAAGGCACAAGGCAAGTGGCATGGAATGGCTGTCTGTGTCCATGTGCAGGCCTTGTGCAGAAAATCCCTCAGCAAACACACAAGAAACGTCACAGAGGATTCCTTAGGGAGGGCTCTGAGAGGGAGGGGGCAAAGGACTTTTTTTCGGGGGGGGTGCAGGTACTAGGGATTGAACCCAGGGGTGTTCTACCTCTGAGCCTGTTTGTGTGTGTGTGTGTGTGTGTGTGTGTGTGTGTGTGTGTGTGTGTGTGTGTGTTGTACTGGGGATTGAATCCAGGGGCATTCTGCTTCTAAGAGCTACACCCCCAGCCCTATTTTATGTTTTATTTTAAAAGAGGGTCTCACTAAGTTGCTGAGGGCCTCGCTAAATTGCTGAGGCTGGCTTCAAACCTGAGATCCTCCTGTCTCAGCCTCCCAAGGACTGGGATTACAGGCGTGCACCACCATGCCCAGCTCCTATTTTATTTTGAAACAGGGTCTCGCTTAAGTTACTGAGGGTCTCACTAAGTTGCTCAGGCTGGCCTTGAACCTGCAGTCTTCTTATCTCAGCCTCCCAAGTACAGGCATGTGCCACCATGCCTGGCTTCAGAGGAAATTTTCAATTCTCATTTTATACCAGTAAATACTGTTGGAATTTACTTTTTACCACGTTGTGTGTTATTTCTGTAATTTAAAAAAAAAACACTTAATTTCTTAAAGTTCCCTGGAAGCCCTTTTAGCTCCACTTTTAGAATTTTATGGTTTCTCAAACCCCAAACTGAGGTTAATTTAAACCTTTCTTGATAAAAATTGGTCAAACCTTCACACCCTTGGGTTCTTCACAGTAGCGCTCCTTCAGTATTTTTTCAGCCTGCGCCCACATGCAGTTGGATGGCCGGGCACCCTGAGGCACCCATCTCTCTGGGGTGCACACTTTGGGCTAGATCTATGTCTCCAAAAGGCCAAAGAACCGGGTCACAGGAACAAGGATGGAAATTTGAGTCCCACTGTAGGCACAGTAACAGACCAACCACAACCAGTGCTGACTCTCAGAATCCAAAAATATCTGAGCTGGAAAGAACTGAGAGTTGGCTCACCCCGCAGCCTCAATCTGCAGAGAAATCTGAGATCCAGAGGAATGAAATGGAAGACCCAAAATGAATCTGGAGCCGGGCATGGTGGCACACGTTTGTAATCCCAGCACTTGGGAGGCTGAGACCAGAGGATCGCAGGTTCACGGCCAGCCTCAGTTACTTAGTGAGGCCCTCCGCAACTTCGTGAGGCCCAGTTTCAAAATAAAAAGAATATGCCGGGCGTGGTGGTGCATGCTTGTAATCCCAGAACTTGGGAGGCTGAGACAGAAGGATCCGGGTTCGTGGCCAGTCTCAGCTACTTAGTGAGGCCCTCCGCAACTTAGTGAGACCCTGTTTCAAAATAAAGAATAAAAAATAGGGCTGGAGGTGGAGCTCAGAAGTAGAATGCCCCAGGGTTCAATCCCCAGTACTGCAAAAAAAATAAAATAAAATAAAAATGAAATAGGGCTGGGGGTGTAGCTCGGCGGTAGAATGCCCCTGGGTTCAATCCCCAGTGCCACAAACACACACACAACACACACACACACACACACACAGGATCTAGAACTCTAGCTTCTGGATCTAGGAGAATTTCCATCATGCAACTCTGACTTTCCAACCCTCACCTGCCCCTGTGGAGACAGGATGGTCTCTCTAGCTCCAGGAATGACCAAGCTAGATTCTCAGGAAATAGAGTCTACCCAGGAGAAGAGATAGACAGCCAAAGATGCAGAGAAGGCCATCTGTTCAGCTAATCCAGCTGGCGCTGAAAGTGATGACAATCTTAGGGAGGGGGGGTACAAATCTTAGGGTAAAGAAACAGAAGGGGAGCCATGTGTGGTGATGCACACCTGTCATCCCAGTACTTAGGAGGCTGAGACAGGAGGATTGCAGGTTTGAGGCCAGCCTCAGCAACTTAGCGAGACCCTGTTTCAAAAAAGTAAAAGATAAAAAGGGCTGGGATGTAGCACAGAGGTAGAGTGCCCCTGGGTTCAATCCCCAGTATCACACACACACAAAAAGAAAAGAAATGGATACAAATCAAAGAGCGAGACAAATTTGTACAAAGCAATAGAGAACTAGGAAGAACTAGTTTGCCAGTTTCCTTTGGTATCTACTCTACATACCTGCAAGGGATTAACTTCTTAACTAGTACATAAATTGCAAACATAATAGTCGTTGTCACTTACAAGGTGCATATATGTGGAAAATGAACATTTCCACCTAAATGTATTTTCTTTTTTTTTTCCTAAATGGATTTTCTAAAGGATGGAAGGGAAGCTGTTCTTCCAGTGCTAGAATCTCTGTGGTTTTGTCTGTCTGTCTGTCTGTTTGTCTGTTTGGTTTTTGCAGTGCTGGGGATGGAACCCAAGGTCTTACCCATGTTAGGCCAGCGTTCTAGCCCTGGGCTGTACCCCCAGCCTATTTTTTATAAGTTTCATGGAAATCTTTATAAAAAGCACAACATGCTTCCCTGCCTTAGTAAACAAAAAATTTCCACACACCATTTAACCTTCTCTCTCAAGTTTTTTTGTTTGTCCGATTGTTTTCACATCAAGAAAACAAGTCTTTTTTCCAAATCCTCATACAATGAGTCCCTTGAAACTGTTGAGCCGTAATGGACCTTGCTCGAGTTTTCAGTTCTTTACAGTACTCTGGACAAGTTTTACAAAGCACGGTGACATCTAAAAGAATAAGCTATTCTTTTCGTGTTTTTACAAGTGGTTGTTTTGCAACAGACCATTTTATTGTTTTTGTATCAAACAAAACAACAGACAGGTAAAAATGAGAAAATAGCACCTCGTTGATAAGAGACCAGGAGTATTGGGGGTTATTTACTGCTATTTTATAGATGAGGAAACTGAATCTCAGAGACCTGTGCAAGGCCACCAGGGGAGTTAGTGGTAGGATAAGAGTGTGAACCTGGGTGCCGCGGTTCCTAGGCCCCCCTTCAGCTGGTCTCCTCCCCACCTCCGCCATCGTTCTACCTGCTCCTAGAAGCCTCTGCGCCCTTCTGATCTGCTATTTCGGTACCATCGTGGCTAAACATCAGCTCTCTGAATCCTGCTGTAGACAGGAAATCCAGGGGCCGGGTGGAGGCCCTTCCCCTGGCAAGGCACCTGCCCTTCGCCTATCAAGGCCTGCTGAGAAGCGCCTCCCTGCCACCCTCACTTCTGAGCATGCTCCGCATAGCTGGTGTCAAGTCCATGGTACCTGTAGAATCTGTACATCTGCGCCGGAGCCTCACACACAGCCTGGCCCAGAGCTGCTGCTCGTGTAACCATCTCAGCCGGTATAAGACAGTGAAGATGGGGGGACAGAGGCAGGAAGAGGAGGTTTGGGGGAACTCTGTCTCCAAGATTAAGCCCAAAGCTGAGCATGGTGGCACAGGACTGTAATCCCAGTAACTGGGAGGCTGAGACAGGAGGATTGAAGGTTCGAGGACAGTGAGACCTTGTTTCAAATTAAAAAAAAATAGGGGTGAGGTGTAGCTCAGAGATAGAATGTCCCTGGGTTCATTCCCCAGTACAAAAAAAAAAGATTAAACCCAAAAAGTAGAGGTGACATCAGTGAGCAGCTTGGGCAGGTGGCGCGGGGTGGTGGGGGACACTCAGGGGTCCTCTCCCGATAAGCTTCATCACATCCTGAGGCTGCCCCTAACCAATATACCACCCAAGTGAAACTGTGCTTGCTCTAAAATACAGTTTCTATAGCCAGGCGTGGAGGCACACGCTTATAATACCAATATTTGGGAGGCTGAGACAGGAGGGTCAGAGGTTAGCCGACAGCCTCAGCAACTTAGTGAGACCCTCAGCAACTTAGTGAGACCCTGTTTCAAAATAAAAAATTTTAAAAAATAGGGCCAGGGATGTAGCTCAGAGGGGATTGAATCCAGATGTAGCCCTGGATTCAATCCCCAGTAACAAAATAAATAAATAAATAAATAAATAAATACATAAATAAATAAATAAATAAATAAATAGAAACCGTTTCTAGAGAAGTCCTTTTGTTCACTCTTCAAAATATTGCCACCCCTAACCTCTGCGACATAAAAATTCTGGAACCCACAACACTCTCCTGAATGCCGGTCAGTCATTGGTTTTCCAGTGCTTCTCAGACAGGGTCCTCCCTAATAACAAGACAAGATATTGTGATGAAGCCACGGGCAGTATCCCACGCCTGTAATCCTAGTTCCTGAGAGGTTGACACAGGAGGATCGCAGGCCTAAGGCCAGCCTCGGCAACTTAACGAGACCCTCAGCAAAGTAGCGAGACCCTGTTTCCAAACAACAACAAAAACAACAAGGCTGGGGGTGTAGCTTGGAGGTAGAATGCCCCTGGGTTCAATCCCCAGTATCTCAAAAAAATAAAAATAAATAAATAAATAAGGAAGGAAGGAAGGAAGGAAGGAAGGAAATGTCACACACAGGAAGATGTGCCATGCTCAAGTAAATTATATCAATGTCATGAAACACTATGCAGATATAAAAAAATTAAATCCAAGCCGGGCATGGTGGCGCACGCTTGTAATCCCAGTACTTGGGAGGCTGAGACAGGAGGATCTGGGTTCGCGGCCAGCCTCAGCTACTTTGTGAGCCCCTCCACAACTTAGTGAGACCCTGTTTCAAAATAAAGAACAAAAAATAGGGCTGGGGGTGTAGCTCGGAGGTAGAATGCCCCTGGGTTCAATCCTAGTGCCACAAAAATAAATAAATAAATAAATAAATGGCTAGGGACAAACTCAGAATGCCCCTGGGTTCAATCCCCAGTACCAAAAAAAAAAAAATGGCTATAGATACAGATATATAGATATATAGACACAGATACAGATCTAGATATGGATTGTGATGGGTCAGCGACCCCCAAGGCCTCCCACTACCACCAGGAGGTCACTTTCCACCTTGCCAGCCAGGCCCCGGCCTGCGGAGCCCAGGCCTGCAGCAAATGCACATCAGAACCTTTGTGGGTCAACCCGGTCCTTTTCTGTGGCCCAAGCTGCAGACATTGATCTTACACCAGCACCCGCATGCCAGCTCCCACATCCTCTTCACCCCGCACCAGGGCCTGCGACAACCACGCAGGCTTGGAGGCGGCTCTCTCCAGGCTGCAGCTCCCAGCCGCCGACGCTGTTCACAAGGGTTGGGACTAATAGGAAAATGCGGTGTGCTGTTCAGTTAAAAAAATAAAATGACCCATAAGGCAGGTAATAACCATCCCTGAGAAGAGATACGAGCGACACTAAAGCCGTCATGCCAGGAAAAAGGCCAGATTGCTCATCTCTCTGGCATCCTCGTCACCGGCAGGAGCCTCAGACGACGGTCATTTACTCGGTGCTCAGCTGGAGTTGGTCTGAAGAAAAATGGAGCCGGACAGAGATGGAGTGATTTCAGTTCAGTCGGACATACTGGGCCCGCACGTTGTGCCCAGCCCTGGGTCGGACAGCGTGGTTTGGTGGCCCCAAGCCAGTGCGCTTCAGAAATACCCAGGGAGCCGGGCGTGGTGGCACACGCTTGTAATCCCAGTACTTGGGAGGCTGAGACTGGAGGATCCGGGTTCGCGGCCAGCCTCAGCTACTTAGTGAGGCCTCCACAACTTAGCGAGACCCTGTTTCAAAATAAAGAATAAAAAATAGGGCTGGGGGTGGAACTCAGAGGTAGAATGCTCCTGGGTTCAATCCCCGGTACCGCAAAAAAAAAAAAAAAAAAAAAAAAGAAATACCCAGGGAATTTTGAAGACAGATGCGAGGCTGTACTTCAGACCCGCAGAATCGGCATCAGAAATCTTTTGATGTTTTTTAAGCTCTCCGGGTGATTCTGTGGCCGCTTACCCAGGGACTGGCATTTAGAAACCACAGCAGCGAGGAAGAGAATCAAAGCAGAAGATACAGTTTGTCCTTAAGGAGCTTACCATATAAGCAAAGAGATAAGACTCATTTAGATGAGGAGAATTTAATTATTCCCTCACCTGCGTTCCAATAGTGCTTTTCCACATCTCTGTTATAAGCTTTTGTTTGCTGGGGTTGGAAATGTTCATTCGTCTCTCTCTCTCTCTCTCCTTTATCAGCTTTCTGTGAACTATTTGAAGGCAGGGACTGTGTTCATTCATATTGGATGTATTCACACAATCATTTCATCATTCATTCATTCCTTCACTCAAGAAAATACTGTCTTCCAGGTGCCTGGCACACTCTAGGCTCCGAGGCGGTCACAGCAAACAAAACCAGCTAATCCTCAGCCTTCCTGGAGCCGGCATCGGAGAGGGGTGCGCGTGCACGGGGAGCAGCAAACAAACAAATAAATAAGACAGGAAATGAAACAGAGTAATGGAAGAAAGTCTGAGAAAGAGGCCACATTGGAGAATATGGTCATGGGAGGCATACCTAAGGGTGACACTTGAGCTAAGCCCCTAAGGAGACGTGGACGCTGCAACATGAGCATTTGGAAAGAGTGGCCTGCAGACACAGCGAGTGCAGAGCTCACGGGCTCACGGGAACAGGCGCTGCGCGGTGCCAGGCAGGCCGGGAGGCTGGAACTGGAGAGCCATGGGGCAGGCGAGGAGCAGAAGCCGACGCAAGGAAGCCAAGCAACGCGCAGCCTGGGAAGCCATAGAGGCGGCTCCCTGCGTGGCTTTCCCTTCCTATTTCTATTTGGTGTTTGTTTGTTTGTGTGGTACTGGGGATGGAACCCAGGGTCATTCTACCTCCAGCCCTATTTTTTGGTTCTTTATTTTGAAACAGGGTCTCGCTAAGTTGCAGAGGACCTCACTAAGTAGCTGAGGCTGGCCGCGAACCAGGATCCTCCTGTCTCAGCCTCCCAAGTACTGAGATTACAAGTGTGCACCACCACGCCCTGCTTCCTATTTCTATTTGATTCTAGGTGCTATGAACACCATTGAGGGATTGAACCAAGGTGACTGGCATACAGCATCCGATTTTTTCCCTTCCAAAATCACGCAGTGTAGCTGTGCATGATGGTGCACACCTGTAATCCCAGTACTTGGGACACTGAGATAGGAAGATCACAGGTTTGAAGCCAGCCTGAGCAATTTAGCGAGACTCTCAGCAACCTAGCAAGACCCTGTTTTAAAATAAAAAATAAGCCAGGCGTGGCAGTGCACGCCTGTAACCCAGTATTCAGGAGGCTGAGACAGGAGGATCACAGGTTCACAGCCAGCCTCGGCAATTTAGTGAGGCCCTTTGCAACTAAGTGAGACCCTGTTTCAAAATAAAAATAAAATAGGGCTGAGGGTTTAGCTCAGAGGTAGAATGTCCCTGGGTTTAATCCTTCAATCTCCAGTACCACATAAATAAATAAATAAATAAATAAATAAATAAATGATAGGGGTGTAGCTCAGAGGTAGATTGTCCCTGGGTTAGGGAAGGAGGGAAGGAGGGAGGGAGGAAGAGAAAGAAAATAAATCAGTGTGGAAAATAGATTAAAATAGGGTGAGACAGGAAGTAGGAGACAAGTTACAAGGTGATTTCAGAAATCCAGGCAGGAAATGGAGAAGTGGCCAGGCACAATGCACCTTCTGGAAGCATCTCTCAGCCCATGAAAAGACTGTCCATGGGGTAAGAGGAAGATGTCAGGGATGATTCCGAGACTCACAAAGAAGCCCTACACCTGGACCGTGATAACAAGCACTTCATGGTGGATTACTGAACAGACAAATGAGCCGGGTGTGGTGACACGTGCTTGTAATCCGGGTTCGCAGCCAGCCTCAGCTACTTAGGCCTCCGCAACTTAGTGAGACCCTGTTTCAAAATAAAGAATAAAAAATAGAGCTGGGGGTGTAGCTCGGAGGTAGAACACCCCGGGTTCCATTCCCAGTACCGCAAAAAAAAAAAAAAATCAGACAAATGAGCATAAAACAATTCAACATCAGCATCTCCAACATAATCACAGTCCAGCGCGTCTATGTGGACAAAAGTGCTCTGAGCCGTCAAGAAAGGTGTCACCGTGGATTGGGATTGTCTGGGAGCAGAGATTCAAATTCTGACTCAAAAGCGGAGTAAAGCCGTGCATGGTGGCATAGGCCTGTAATCCCAGTACTCGAGAGGCTGAGACAGGAAGATGCAGGCTCGAGGCCAGCCTCAGCCACTAAGCGAGACCCTCAGCAACTTGGCAAGACCCTATTTCAAAATAAAAAATAGAAAAGGGTTGGGGGCGTAGCTAGGAGGTAGAATGCCCCTGGGTTCAATCCCCAATAACAAAAATAAAATAAAAAATAAAAGGAGAATCACTGGACTAGAGAAGTAAACAGAAGGGAAGATACTAAATCAGAACATGAAAAACAAGCCTGGTGCATGTGTGGGTCTGATTGTTTGTTTGTTTGTTTGTTTGTTTGTTTGTTTGTACTAGGGATTGAAGTCTGGGGCATTCTACCTCTTAGCTACACTCCCAGTTGTTTGTTTGTTGGTTGGTTGGTTGGTTTTGAAACCAGCTCTCACTAAGTTGCTGAAACTCTCGCTAAATTGCTGGGGCTGGTCTCAAACCTGCATCCTCCTGTCTCAGGCTCCCAAGTACCAGGATTACAGGCATGTACCACCAGCCACCACGCCTGGCTTATTTATTTTTTATTTGTTTGGGCATTGTTTTTTTTTTTCAGGGGTGGGAGATTTAGGAGAAGAGTAGAGATAAGTGTGTTGATACAGCAGAGAGACACCGTTGGCTGAATCTGAAAACAGAAGAAGTTTATGAGTGAAGCATCTTGAAAGCCGGGCAGTAGTTTGAAGAGCAAGAGAGACGAGAGACCCATCACGGGAAGGATGGTGGTGGCATCGGGGGATTTATGCCTTCAATTCAGATGGTCCAGGTCTGCGTGCGGGTGACACAACACAGTGAGACAACCGGTCGGATAGAATTACAGTAATCCAAGCATGATGTTCACCAAACTACCCTCTCTGGGAAAAGTGTGGTGCCACAAGCCAGGGCAACCGGAAGAAACAGGCGGGGCTGTGCCAGAGGCTCTTGGCTCTGGCCAGAGGGGACGCGCTGGGAGGGATGGGCGGTGGGAGGAAAGGAGAAGCCCTGGGTGACCAAGTCCCCCTTCCTGAAGTTTGATAAGGACATCGGGAGCCTTTAGTCGCAGGTGCCTCTGTGCCTGGGCCAAGGTGTCTATTTTCTGTCTCTTTCCTGTTCCAAATCTAAGCAGCTTTCTTGGTCCTTCTCAGGGCATTGGCAGCTGCCATGAGTGGGTCATGTCTAGGGGGCAACCTCCTTGGGGATCGGGACCTAAGACCACCTGGCACCCCCCAGCGAGTGGGGAGAGATGCTCAGTGCCAGGGAGGGGGGCTTCTTCCTTTCACATTCAAGGTGCTGCTGGAACTTGATCTCTTCCCACTTAAAAATAAAATCACAAATGCACAAGGTTGGGGACCCTCCGCTGCACCCCACGCCCCCAGCAGCTCAGTGAACGGACGCCTGGCCACTTGGAAGCCAGAGGCCACAGGATGGACGATGGCTCCAGGGTGGAAAGGAGCCCGCGCCAGAGAATAGCAGCAGCGGCCCCTGGTGGAAGCCAGCTGCCTCGCAGCCCGGAAGTCAGCGGCTTCCCCAGCACAGGAAATGGAAGCCAGCCACAAAAAAAAAAAAAAAATGCAGGTCTGTAAAGAGGCTGGGATGGTTCTCACGGTCTGCTCAGGGGCCCGGTGGAGGCCAGTGGGTCAGGCGTGACTCACAGTCGGGGAGCTGGGTCTTCCCCGAGGGCGCCCACAGACAGAGCTTCTGCTCCTCTAAGTTTTATTCTGAAACACAGCAACAAGTTTCAAGGATGCAGTCCACTGACCACAGCTAGGGGCCCTGCATGAGCCTTCGCACCCAGGCTCCTTGCCTGGACCGTCCTCCACCCCGGAAAGCGCCATGCGGGTGCGTACACACACACACACACACACACACACACACACACACACACACACCAGGCATCTCTCAGCAGGTGTTTATTGAGCATCCAATATGCCCCAGGCATGATGCTCGCTCCTAGGGACACAGAGATGAGTGTGAAGGGTCCCTGCCCTCCAGGCCGAGACAGCCACGTATCCGGATGAGCCTGTACAACACGGTAGCATTAGGACAGAGACAGGAGCCCAACTCGGGCTGGCTCAGCTAGGCATGTGGTCCTAAAGCTGGTATATTGGGGCTGTACCTTGAACGAAAGGAAGGATTTTTCCCAATCAAAAATTCATGATAAAGAAGTTCCAAGCCGGGCATGGTGGTGCACGCCTGTAATCTTAGTACTGAGGATGATGAGACAGGAGGATTGCAGGTTCGAGGCCAGCCTCAGAGACTTAGTGAGACCCTCAGCAACTTAGCAAGACCCTGTTTCAAAATAAAAGGGCTGGGGGTGTAGCTCAGAGGTGGAACCACTCTGGACTTAATCCCCAGAACCACAAAAAAAGTTCCAGAAAGAAAAAAAATAGCACATCAAAGGCATAACTTCTCAAAAGAGTCTTGGGGAAGGTGCAGGGGCGCTCAGAGGCCACTGCAGAAGAGATAAAAGTGTTTGGTCAGTTGGGGACGGACTGTGAACAACCTTTGCTAAGGGTCTGGGCTCCTGAACAAGGTAGAGACTCCATCAACAGTGCATTACAACCGGGCGTGGTGGCACAAGCCTGTGATCCTAGTACTTGGGAAGCTGAGACAGGAGGGTCACAGGTTCAAGGCCAGCCTCAGCAACATAGTAAGACTCTCAGCAACCTAGCAAGACCCTGTTTCAAAGCCAAAAATAAAAAGGGTTGGGGGTTTAGCTCAGAGATAAAATACACCTGAGTTCAATCCCCAGTACCACACACACACACACAAAGTACATTAGAAACAAATTGCTATTGCCCCCTGGAAATGCCTGGGTTTTGTTGTTTGTTTGGGGATTGAACCCAGGGGCATTCTACCTTCGAGCTACACCCCCAGCCCTATTTTTTATTCTTTTTGTGTGTGTGTGTGTGGTACCAGGGATTGAACGCAGGGGCGTTCTACCTCCGCGCTACGCCCCCGGCCCTATTTTTTATACTTTATTTTGAAACCGGGTCTCACAAAGTTGCGGAGGGCCTCACTAAGGAGAGAGAGAGAGAGAGAGAGAGAGAGAGAGAGAGAGAGGGAGAGAGAGACAGGGAGAGAGAGAGAGCGAAAGAGCTGAGGCTGGCCGCAAACCCGGATCCTCCGGTCTCCGCCTCCCAAAGTACTAGGATTACAAGCGTGCGCCACCACGTCCGGCTATTTTTTATTCTTTATTTTGAAACAGAGTCTCACTAAGTTGAGGAGGGCCTCACTAAGTAGCTGAGGCTGGCCATGAGCCTGCGAGCCTCCTGTCTCAGCCTCCCAAGTACTGGATTACAAGCATGCGCCACCACGCCCGGAGGAAAAGCCTGTTTTTACCCAGCATATCCCTTGTCCTCCCATGGTGTTTTCTAGGGAACTTGCACAAAGGCCACAACTTACAGGTTCTGCGATCAGACAATGCAGGAGACACAGAAGTTTATCTGGAACATGTGGCCGAGGCTCAAAGGCCTATGTGGGCCCCTCTGTTCTCTCTCCCCTAAACTCCCCCAAACCTAAATGGAGAGAAAGAAGAGCACTGTGTGTGTGAGCAGGCCCAGTCTTGACTCTCCCTCCCTACTGCTCACAGGGAAAGAGCTGTGGCCAGGCCGCCCTGTGGGGGAAGGAGGAGGGGCGTCTGCCTGGGCGCCCAGCATCTCTTCAGTGACCAAGGAAACTGAACATCTTCACAAGTTTAAAACTGCTCTCTGGGGCTGGGGTGGTGCTCCGTGGAGGAGCGCTTGCCTAGCACGCATGAGGCCCTGGGTTCCAGCCCCAGCACGGCACATTTCCAAAGCTGCTGTCTGGTTTCTCCCTGACATGTTTCTGCCGGTGCGGTCCCTGAAAGTCCTGGATGCTAGTGAGCAGGGCTGTTCCTTCAGCGTGGGAGCAGGCGCCCTTTCCCCGGGTGGAGCCTGGTTCCTTCCGTAACCTCCACCATGAACCCTGAGGCCGATGAACCCAACCGCAGGTCTTTCCATGTCCCGCTTTTCCAAATTTCCCAAGGCTGTACCAGATGCGCGGCGATATGCCTGCTCCCCAGCCCCCAACTCAGTTTCAACATGTAGAAGACACAACTGAAGGCGTTCTGGAACAAAAGCCGATTCCTGCTGTGTTTGCAGACCTGGAATACAGCGCGGAGGACAATACCCCAGGAAGGAAGGAGGAAGAGCATGCGCAGAAACCCGCTGTTGAGTGACAGCCGAAAGGTACAATTTCTACGGACACTGCAGGCCTTGAGAGATGGGCTCGGTGTGAGCTCGGTGGGACTGACCCTCCGCACAGTCACCCCACCCGCCAGCGTGGGGAGCCCTCGAGGGACTTCAAGTGAACACTGGTTGGTGGTGGTTGTTGTTGTTGTGGTTGTGATTGTGGTTTTGTTTTTGTTTTGTTGTTGTTGTTGGTGGTGGTGGTGGTGGTGGTGGTGGTGGTTTTGGGTACTGGGGATTAAACCCAGGGGCACGCTACCTCTGAGCTACATCCCCAACCTATTTTATTTTTTATTTTGAAATGGGGTCTCAGTTGAGCATGGTGGTGCACACCTGTAATGCCAGTATTTGGGAGGCTGAGACAGGAGGATTGCAAGTTCGAGCCCAGCCTCAGGAACATAGTGAGGCCCTCAGTAAGTGAGGCCCTGTTTCAAAATAAAAACTAAAATAGGCTGGAGCTCAGAGGTAAAATGGCCCTGGCTTCAACTCTTAGTATAGCAAAAAAGAAAGAAAAAAAGAAACGGGGGCTTACTAAGTTGCTGAGGCTGGCCTCAAACCTGCAATCCTCCTGTCTCGCCTCCCAAGTACTAGGATTACAGGCATGAGCCACGGGGCCTGGCTTGGACACTGGTTTATTAGACCTGCAATTTCTACTAGCATCTCCAGAAGCCAAAGAGAACATTTCTAGTGCTGTAACATTGATTCAGCGTCCCCAACTGCCAAACATCCAAATGATCCAAACACACACACACACACACACACACACACACACACACACTCCCACCTTGCTCCTGCAGCAAGGCCTGCCTCTTCCAAACAACGATGTACAAAACAAACCCCTCCTGCGCTCTCCCCTGACCGTCCCGCTAGGAATGACCCTCCACGTTGAACTCTTCCCCCCACATCTGCACCTCACCTGTGACATTGACAGGTGTACAATTTCTCTCTCCTCCAAAAGAATAAAACTCCTTGAGGACAGAAGCCAACTAAAACTGTTTTTTGTTTTTTTTTTTTTTGCGGTACCAGGGATTGAACCCAGGAGCGTTCTACCTCCGCGCAACACCCCAGGCCCTATTTTTTATACTTTATTTTGAAACCGGGTCTCACGAAGTTGCAGAGGGCCTCACTAAGTAGAGAGAGAGAGAGAGAGAAACAGGGAGAGAGAGGGAGAGAGAGAGAGAGAGAGAGAGAGAGCTGAGGCTGGCCGCGAACCCGGATCCTCCGGTCTCCGCCTCCCAAAGTACTGGGATTACAAGTGTGCGCCACCACGCTCAGCCTAAAACTTTTTTGTTGTTGTTGTTGTTGTTGTTGGCACCGGGGATTGAACCCAGGGGCATTCTACCTCCGGGCTACACCCCCAGCCCTATTTTTTATTCTTTATTTTGAAACAGGGTCTCACTAAATTGCGGAGGCCTCACTAAGTAGCTGATGCTGGCCGCGAACCTGCGATCTTCCTGTCTCAGCTTCCCAAGTACTGGGATTACAAGTGTGGGCCACCATGCCCGGTCCAACTAAAACAGTTGAGATTGGGATTTTCCCCCAAAACTCCACGGAGCTCTGTCTTGAACCCCAGGGTCAGGTTCCAAGTTCCCACTGTTCTCAGCCCACCCAAGCCAACCTTGGGGCTAACCCTCAGCTGGCACAGGTGGCCCTGGACACCAGCAGAGTAGGAAGTGGCTTGGGTAGGCCATTTGGGGGAATGCAAGGAATTTCCCAATTGTGCTCCCAAATCTCCCACCCTCAAAACACAATGCAAGCGAAGTGTAGTGGCGCACACCTGTAATCCCCGTATTTGGGAGGCTGAGACAGGAGGATCACAGGTTCTAGACCAGCCTCAGCAACTTAGTAAGACCCTCAGCAACCTAGCAAGACTCTGCTTCAAAACAAAAAATAAAAAAGGGCTGGAGGTGTAACTCAGAGGTAGAACATCCCTGGGTTCAATCTCTAATACCACAAAAAAAGAAGAAAAAAATCCCTGAAATTCCACCATTAGTAATACATTTCTTTCAGTCCTCGAGGACTCTTGTTTTGCAGTTCCCTCTTGAACAAACACTAAGCGCTCCATAGAAGGAGACCATCCGAGGCGCCTGCCTTGCAGTGACTTGACCAGGGACTCCTCTGGCCATCCTCAGCCATCGGCCATCAGTTTTAAGCCAGGTTTTATAGGAGTACATAAGGTGTTTCAGGAGAGAAGCCCCCGGGGGGGGCTGAGGGTGTAAAGAACCCTCGGAATAAGGCTTCTTGTTTGTTTTGTTTACTTCTGTAAAACCAGCACCCTTTACTGAGCCTGAAACACAGAGTTGCTCAATAAATGTTTGTTGACAACAATGAATGAATGAATGACAACAATGAATGAATGAATGAATGACTTTTTCTTCAACAAGAAAAAGTCCAGAAGACAGAGGTATTCTCCCGGGGAAGATCAGAAAGCCAGAAAACAAATTCCCTATGGCAGAACTGGATCCCATCCTCTGCGGCCGTGGCTGTCATAAAAGAGACTCGCCACCAGGGGGCGATACAGACCAAGCACCGGGGTTTTCTTGTGCGAACCCCTGGTGACTGACGGCAGGGGGCCCCCAAATGCCATTTTGGATCCTCAAACCCAGCATTTTTTTTTTACTTTTTTTTATTTTATTAGTGCATTGCAATCATACATCTTGAAGGATTTCAGGGTGGTTGACGTATACATGCACTCATCGGTCAATTAGCCCTCCCCAGTTCCCACCCCCCACCTCCCCCTCCCTCCTTCCCGTTTTCAGCATAGTAGTTGACTTTGATATCTTTGTGTATGTCCATCCTGTGCTCCAGTTTGTTTCCCTCTCCTTCCCTCCCGTCTCCCCCAGTTAGTTCACCTTCTTCGCTCATCTGAGGTTTTCTCTCTTTGTCTGTGGTCCCTTCTGTGCAGGGTCGTGGCTCATTGTCCCCTGACCTCAGCACTGGGGTACTCTGGGGTTGGGCCGGGGGCTCACCCACCCCGGGTCCCCAGTGCTTGGGGTGAGGAAACCCAGCATTCTTTCCCTGCATATTCATTAATACCAAAATCTCACCTAAGCATCTTTGGTTTTTGTGGATTTTTTTGGACCTGTAGCTGAGGCAATCGTTTAAAAAAACTATACTTCAAACAATGAAAACAGTGGTCTGTATTGGGGGAAAAGAAAAAGAAAAGGAAAAATGAAAAAAAAAAAAACTTCTGCTATTGGTTCATTGTTAGGATAATTTCCCCCTAGAATTTTCTAGGCAACTAAGGTATGATCTCTGGGGAGGCTGCTGCATCCCACAGGTGATTCATATTTAATTGATAATTAATATGCAGCGAATGTTACGTAGTATCTATGAAAAGCACAGCAGAGCCTTTCTCAGGAACAAAGCCAAAACTAGACTATTCTCTAGTATTTGGACCCAAACTGGGTTGGGATCTTAGGTAGTAACCTGACCTCTTCATCGTTCAGTTGTTGAAAACAGGTCCTAGCACAGGCCTATGCTCCCAGCTGCTCAGGAGAATGAGGCAGAATGATAGGAAGGTGGAGGCCAGTCTGGGCAACTGTTAGTGAGGCCTGGTCTCAAAATAAAAAATGTTAAAAGGGGCTGGGGATGTACCTCAGCAGTGGAGCACTTGCCTAGCATGTGTGAGGTCCTGGGTTGAATCCCCACTACTGCTACACAACAGGAGCAGAGTGAGAAAAAGATACGCCCACATTAAAGTAGGAAGCAAAAAAGGAAATATTGATCCAGGCCCGGCATCCCATTAGGCATATATAGTGCTGAATTGATTTCATCTCTACCAAGCTATCATTAAAACCTATTTTCTGGCACGAGGAAGTAGACTTAGGGACTACAACACTCTGCTGTATTTCACTCATCCCTTCAGTCAACATTTCCTGCGCTCCTCAGTTGAGCCAGGCAGTGTTCTAAGCATGTGGGGATTCTGAGACAGTATCACAAGACCTCCAGAGAGTGGGGCTGATAGACAGACATTATAATTGAGGGTAGTGAGGAGTAGAGTCCCGGTTCTCCTTTAGACCAAGGTTTTTTATTGTACTATATTTTGCTGTCTTATCGTATCTAGTCAAGCCCCTCTTCCCCAGAACAGGGTCTGTGTCGTATCCTCTATGTATCTCCAGTATTCAGACTTGGACCTTGTACTCCATAAATGATTAGGTGGCTGGATGGATGGATGGATGGATGGATAGATGGATGGATGGATGGATGGATGGACAGACGGATGGACAGATGGATAAATGAATGAATGAATGAAAATGTACAAATGACTGAATCCTGAAGACTATGGGTGAAAAAGGGAAAGAAATGAAGGAATATTTGGTGACACAGTGGAAGACGTTTGCTATGGTGCTGGATGTGTTACTCCCCAGAGTCCTCTGTTAATGATATTTGAAGATGAGGGCCTTTGGGAAGTAATTAGGATCAGATGTGGTCATGAAACTGGCCCCATGGTCATAGTTTTGTAAGAAGAGGAACCTGAGCTGGCAGGCTTGTTCGGTCTCACTGTGCGATGCCCTCCGCCATGTTAGGATGCAACCAGAAGGCCCTCGCCGGATGCTGAGCAGATGCTGGCTTCACACTCTCCACTTCCCAGCCTCCTGAACCATACGCCCAACAAACTTCCACTCTTTGCAAGTTATCTAGTCTCGGGTATTTTGTTACAGCAACAGAAAAGAGACTAAGACAACCGACTCATTGCTAACTTTTATGATCTGTGCAGACATTTGGTCTCTCCAGCATGTTGTAAACCCCCTGAAAGCAAGGAACTGTCCCGCACATTTCTGTTACTCACAGAGCACAACGTTTGGTACCTGAGCCTCTAGGGGCCCAGATATTTTTTCATGATTGATCTCATTTTCTTTCCAGTTCCTTTGACAAGTTTGGGCAAGCGAGGTTCTCTGGCCTTTTGTGCAAAGAAAAGGGACACTGAAAGCAAAGTATGTGGAGGTCTGAGTTATCAGAACTGTGGATCTTGGAGACTCCAGCCCCTGGGGCAAGTCGATGAAAGGGCTTGTGGCCTTCAGGAGAGGCAGCTGGGTCCCAGCACTGACAGGAGGGGAGGGCCTCCCAGCTGGGTCAGGAAGGAAACCCCAGGCTGAGCTGTGAGCTGGCAGCTAGAGGTGTCCTGTGAGCTGGAGGCGTCCAGGCCCCCCTGCTGCAAAGGGGACCCCAGAGCTGCTCTGGAAGAGATGGGAGAAGCAGGCAGGAATGGAAGCTGAGTACTATCAATAGAGGAGCCCATCAGCCAAGGACGGGGCTGCCCTGGATCAGTGAGTACATCTCTTGGCCCAGACAGCTCAGGACAGCCCTGCTCACGCTGCCCAGGCCCAAGGGCGAGAGGAGACCCACAGGAGGCAAGAGTCAAACCCCAGGTCTGAAGGCTGCGGTTTGCTGGGTTTTGTTTTTTATTTTTGTTCTTTTTATTGACAGATAGCAATTGCACACCTTCGTGGGGTAACATCGGTTTCAACACATTTATACACTGTGTATTAATCAACTCCAGATACTTAGCCTATCCATCATCTCAAACACTTATCATTTCTTTGTGATGAGAACATCCAAAATCCTCTCTTGGAGGAATTTTGAGTTATATGATGCAATATTGCTAAGTACAGTCACTCTTCTGTATTGACACTGATTCCTGCTCTCTGGCTGTGACTTCGTACCTGTTGACCCACCTCTTCCCCTCCTTCTCCTCTCCCCTCCCGGGGAAACCACGGTCCTGCTTGCTACTTCCCTGAGCTCAGCTTTTTTAGGCTCCACATAGGAGTGAGATCATGCAGTATTTATCTCTCTGTGCCTGGCTCATTTCACTTAACATAATGTCCTCCAGGTCTGCCCATGTTGCCACAAATGACAGGATTCCATTCTTGCCCCAGTTTGGAAACCTGACAAGCTTA
The DNA here is from genome assembly GCA_004027185.1 of Glis glis. Taxonomy (NCBI): domain Eukaryota; kingdom Metazoa; phylum Chordata; class Mammalia; order Rodentia; family Gliridae; genus Glis; species Glis glis. Next base: position 8,623 of record PVJS01019061.1, on the reverse strand, counting down.
AAATCATTTCAGGAGTCGTCTCCTTCTCTGGGCCCAATTTGCTGATCCCCAAAATGGCCTCACTGAGACTGAATCACTGTAGTGCTATGTCACCTGACAGTGCTGGCGCATAACAGCTGCTCATTTAACCTGCTCCTTCCCTCCCTCTTCTCCTATCTCCTGGTGGTGTTCCTCAGTTTCCTGCTGACAGAGATTGGAATGACAGCACCCAGGCCAGCCTTGTCTTAGAGACATTACAAGGGCCAAACTTAAGAACAGACGTAGAAGCCAGGGGCAGTGACACACACCTGTATTCCCAGTACTTTGGAGGCTGAGACAGGAGGATGGAAGGTTCACAGCCAGCCTCAGCAATTTCATGAGGCCCTTTCCAACTTAGACCCTGTGTCAAAATAAAAAAGAAAAGAAAATAGGGCTGGAGGTGTAACTCAGAGGTAGAATGCCCTGGGCTCAATCCTTAGTACCGCAAAAAGAAAAGAAAAAAAAAAGCAGATGTAAAGATGCTGTGAAGCTGGGCGTGGTGGCACACACTTGTAATCCCAGTACTTGGGAGGCTGAGACAGGAGGATCGCAGGTTCGCGGCCAGCCTCAGCTACTTAGTGAGGCCCTCCGCAACTTAGTGAGACCCTGTTTCAAAATAAAGAAACAAAAAAATAAAGAATAAAAAATAGGGCTGGGGGTGTAGCCCAGAGGTAGAATGCCCCTGGGTTCAATCCCCAGTACCGCGAAAAGATGCTGTGAATTCTGGAGGTAAAAATGCAAGAGCAAGGTCAAATTAACACAGGAAGTCCTAGAAATACAACACGCCAGCTTCCCCTATAGCTGGCATGTTACACCCTCTGATGTAAAAGTATGGGAGATAAAACTTCCTTCAGCCCCACCCGGCCTGCCCCATCCACGGTGGCCTCTGCGGCTGCTGCCTCCCCTGCCCAGCTCCCCTCAACCCCCTCCAGGCTCCCTGCAGGCTCTGGAAGTCTGCTGGGTCCCCGCTGGGTGGATGGACCCAGAGAGAGGAGACCCCCCCTGCTCACACTCCACAGCGCACCAGCAGCGCAGATGCCCGGGAGGAGGCGGTGGCCACCTCCACAGCTGCACAAAGGATGGGAAAGGGGAACCTGTGCCCCTCGATGTCCTAAGAGCATCCCCAGAATAGGACCCGCTCAGCACCCTCTCCTGGGTCCTCGAAAGCCAGCACTCAGCAGAGCCAGCTCCTCAGGCTGGACGCGGGGTGGGAGAGGAGCTGAAGTCCAGGTCTCTGTCTGAATCTAGAACGCTCTGCAGCCTGAGTTCCTTGGCTCTCTAGACCTCAGTGTTTTTTCATATTTTATCAGGATTGTTTCGAGGCTTAAATAGGGAAATACAAGGCACCAGGCACTGACTGTCCAAGATTTGGCACACAACATGTGAGCTAAACAAGAGTGATGAGCGGCCCTCAAAGCCCAAGACCCACAAGGTGCTCAGCTGGGGATGAGCCGGAGGTGGCGCAGGCAAGGAGCGCTTTCTTTTTCCTTTTCTTTCTTTTCTGTGTGTGTGGTGTCTGGGGGGGGGGGTACTGGGGATTGAACCCAGGGGCATTCTACCTCTGAGATAAACCCCCAGTCCTATTTTATTTTTATTTTGAAACAGGGTGTCATTAGATTGATGAGTCTCACTCCTAGCTGAGGCTGTCCTCAAACTCGTGATCCTCTGGTCGCAGCCTCCCAAGTACTGGGATTACAGGCGTGCACCACCATGCCTGGAGGATCACAGGTTTAAAGTCAGCTTAGCAAAACTCTCAGAACTTAGCAAGATCCTATTTCAAAAAATAAAATAAGTAACTATTAAAAAGGACTGGGGGTGTAGCTCAGAGGTAGAGTGCCCCTGGGTTTAATCCCCAGTACCAAAAGAGAGGGAGAGAGAAAGAAGAAAGAAAGAGAGACAAAAAGAGAGGAAGGAAGGAAGGAAGGAAGGAAGGAAGGAAGGAAGGACGGACCTACCTATCAATAGCTATGTGTTTCTGGACGTATATGCAGATGGGAAGACATACACACTTAGACCTAGACAGAGAGGCCACCAGAACAATTCCTCCCATCTTTCTTGTATGCATGCTCTTTGAATATGACTTTTTCCTGCATCTGTGGAGAAATGGAGCCTATTCCCTTTCCTTGAATCTTGGCTGGCCCTGGGACTTGCTTTCTCCAACTAGACATGGTAACTAGAATATGGCAGAAGGGGCCTTGGTGGCTTCCTAGCCCCGGTCTCAGCAGGACCAGCAGCTTCTACTCTTGCTCTCTTGGATTCACACTCTGCCGCTGCCACGTGATAAAGGCTGGTCCCGCCCTCTCGAGGATGAGTGATCTGGAGAAGACTGGAAACCAGTCTGCACTGACCATGTGGAGGGGGAGCGAGGGTCCTGGACCTTCAGACCCAGCACCTGAGGGCAACCAGCTGGTGAGAGAGAGAAGACGTCACCCCAGCGCCACCTAGTGGTCTTCTTCCTGCCGCTCTTCCTCCAGAGCTGAGCCCAGCGCAAGCTGTTGCCCACAGACCCCTGCAGAAATGAAGTAGCTGGTTTTTGTTTGTTTGTTGTTTGCTTTGTTTTTGTTTTTGTGGTACTGAGGATTGAACCTAGGAGCATTCTGCCTCCGAGCTACACCCCAGCCCTATTTATATTTGTTCATTTATTTATTTATTTAAGTTGCAGAGGGCCTAAATTGCCAAGGTGGCTTTGAACCTAGGATCCTCCTGTCTCAGCCTTCCAAGTGCTGGGATTATAAGCCTGCACCACCACGCCCGACTTCCGCTCCTTTTTTCAAATTTCCCAGGCTAATGCCGGGTGTAGTGGCACCCAACTGTAATCCCAGTACTTGGGAGACTGAGACAAGAGGATCACAGGTTCAAAGCCAACCTCAGCAACTTAGTGAGACCATGTTTCCAAGTAAAAAATAAAATAAGGATGGGGGTATAGCTCAGAGGTAGAATGCCCCTGGGTTCCATCCCCAGCACCACACAAAAAATTAATTAAGCCAGGCGTGGTGACGCATGCTTGTAATCCCAGTATTTGGGAGGCTGAGACAGGAGGATCGCAGGTTCATGGCCAGCCTCAGCTATTTAGTGAGGCCCTCCACAACTTAGTGAGACCCTGTTTCAAAATAAAAGAATAATATAGGGCTGAAGGTGTAGCTCAGAGGTAAAATGCCCCTGGGTTCCATCCCCAGTACCACCAAAAAATTAATTAATTTAATTAATAAAAATTAAAAAGGGCTAGGGGAAATAGCTTGGAGGTAGAATGCCCCTAAGTTCAAACACCAGTACCACAATTTAAAAAAATAAAAAAAGAAGTTCCCAGGCTAATTTATGACTGATGTTTTTTGCATTTATTTATTTTTAATTTTATTTTATTGGTGCATTATAATGATAATTGTACATAATAACATATTCCACTCTTACATTTTTGCCTCTGACCATTTGACCCAGAATTTGTTTGTGGAGCAGACTCGACTCCTGTCTTTTCTCTCAGCAAGAGAGGAGAGGAAGCCAGGTCTGAGAGCAGCTGGTGGAGCTCTCAGGAATGTCAAGGATGCAGAGCCAGGCCCTGCCCCTGGGTTTCTCTTTGATGTACAAAGGTTTCTCAGTGTGGTGTTGGGAAGCAACTAGAAACCTAGAAACCAGGCAATGGCTGATTGGGTCCTGGGTTTGCAGCTCACAGCTGTGTCCCTGAACATGGCCAGATTCCACTCCGGGCCTCAGTTTCCCCAGCTGTGAGTGGAAGTTTCGATGAGATAGCCTCGAAGCCCTTTTTTTTTTTTTTTGTACTAAGGATTGAACCCAAGGGCATTAAACCTGAGCTAAAACCCAGCCCTTTTTATTTATTTATTTATTTTTATTTTGAAACAGGGTCTAGCAGGGCGTGGTGGAGCATGTCAGTAATCCCAATACTTGGGAGGCTGAAACAGGAGGATTGCAGGTTCAAGGACAGCCTCAGCAACTTATAAAATAAAAAATAAAAAAGGGCTAGGGGTATCGTTCGGAAGTAGAATGCCTCTGGGTTCAATCTCCAGCATCACAACAACAACAACAAAAAAAAAAAGACAGGGTCTTGCTAAGTTGCTGAGGGTCTCACTAAATTATTGAAGCTGACCTCAAATCTGCAATCCTCCTGTCTCAGGTTCCCAAATACTGGAAGTACAGGTATGCACCATCATACCCAGTTCCTGGGCTCTCTTCAAAAGTAAATAATTAGCCAGGCGTGGTGGCGCATGCTTGTAATCCCAGTAATTGGGAGGCTGAGACAGGAGGATCCGGTTCACGGCCAGTCTCATCTAATTAGTGAGGCCCTTGCAACTTAGTGAGACCCGGTTTCAAAATAAAGAATAAAAAAAATGGACTGGGGTGTAGGCTCGGAGGTTGAATTTCCCTGGGTTCAATCCCAGTACCACAAAAAAAAAGTAAATAATTAAAGCATGCATAGTGGCTCACTCCTGTAATCCCAGTGATTTGAGAGGCTGAGGCAGGAGGATCAAGTTAGAGGCCAAGTTAGAGTCAGCAATTTATCGAGATACTGTCTCAAAAAAGGGACTAGGGGTATAGTTGAGTGCTAAAGTGTCTCTGGATTCAAAACAAAACAAAAAACAGTAAAGAAAATAATCAGAGCCATTGCTGAGACTGTCTTGGCCCTTTTTATCCTTTATGAGGCAGTTTCTTTTTTCTTTCTTTTTTTTTTTTTTGTGGTGCTGGGGATTGAACCCAGAGGCATTCTACCTCTGAGTCACACCCCAGCCCTTTTGTATTCTGTTTTGAAACAAAAGTAAAAAGCAAAAATGGGTCTCACTTGGTTGCTGAGAATCTCACTAAAATTACTGAGGCTGGTCTTGAACCTGCGATCCTCCTATTTCAGCCTCCCAAGTAGTGGAATTACAGGTGGGTACCACCACGCCCAGCTGAGGCATGAGTTTCTTTTGAAGACTGGTTTACAACCATCAGTACAGTGTGGGTGGTGAGGGCAAAAAATGGACTCAGAAAAAGGGAACAAGACCTGCAGCTCACACTGTGAAGCTGCGGAGCCAGAGGACATCGGCCTGACAGCCACATTTTGGAGACTGACCAGGGACACCTAGGTCACAATGGGTGTATCTCAGGTGACCTGGCCAGCAAGCTTGGGCTAGAATCGTCAGGAAGGGTGTTTTACAATATGATCCTAAATTGGCCTCAGAAGCAGCTACAGAAAAAGATGACCTATCTGTGTGTATGTGTGTAGTATTGGGGGTTGAACCCAGGGACATTTTAACTCTGAGCTATACCCCCACCCCTTTTTGAATTTTTGTTTTGAAACAGGGTCTTGCTAGATTCCTGAGAGTCTCATTAAATTGCTGAGGCTGGCCTCAAACCTGCGATCCTCTTGCCTCAGCCTCCCAAGTACTGGGATTACAGGTGCCACCACACTGAGCAGGTGACTTACCTTGATGTGCGTCTGATTGGCATGAGCAAGGGACAGGTGGTGCCTGGTCCCAGCCCTCCATCTACCGCCCCCACCTTCCGATGATGGTGACAGCCAGCCCGTGTGGAGCATCTATCCCCCCCCCACACCTCCGTCTTACACTAGAGCAGTGACTTACCTCATTTTAAATTTGAAGAAATCAAGGCCCATAGTGGTGAGATAAATTGCCCAACATCATGTCATTAGGAAGTTCAAAGCCAGCTTGGTGGTATACACTTGGAATCCCAGTACTTGGGAGGCTAAGACAGGAGGATCACAGGTACGTGGCCAACCTTAGCAACTTAGCAAAACCCTATTTCAAAACAAAAAATAAAACAGGGCTGGGTGTAGTTCAGAGGTAGAATGCCTCTGGGTTCAATCCCCAGTACCACAAAAAATAAAAAATCAAGAAAGTTCAAAGCCAAGAACTAAACCCAAATTTATCTGATTTCTAAACTTCCAACCTTTTTTGGCCGCTTCATGTCCTACCACCCCTGGCACTGGCTTCTATTTCCTGCTGGAATCTTTTTCCTCCAGATCCAAAGATGAGGGAAGTAGGCGCTTCCTCAGAAGTCCATGTGGAGCACCTAGCCACCAAGCAGCCACGGGGACTGAAGGGCTGGACCCGGGCCACCGGATATGGCGGCTTTGCTTCCACAGTGGGTAGGACCCAGGCTAGACCCACTTCAACCCACATTCTTTTTCTCTAGAAAATGGAAATATAGTTAGGCGTGGTGGCGCGCTCCTGCAATCCTAGTACTTGGGAGGCTGAGACAGGAGGATTGCAGGTTTGAAGCCAGCCTCAGCAACTTAAAGAGGCTGTCAGCAACTCAGTGAGACCCTGTTTCAAAATAAAATAGGGATGGGGGTGTAGCTCAGAGGTAAAATGCCCTGGGTTCAATCCCCAGCACAAAAAAAGAAAGAAGGAAGGAAGGAAGGAAGGGAAGAAGGAAATTGAAATATTGTGTAATTCCAGCGAATAAAGACATATAAAATGCTTCAGAGCCGGGTGTGGTGGCACACACTTGTAATCCTAGTATTTGGGAGGCTGAGACAGGAGGATCACAAGTTCAAAGCCAGCCTTGGTAACTTAGTGAGGCCCTCAGCAACCTAGTGAGACCCTGTTTCCAAATAAGAAATAAAATCGGCCGGGCGTGGTAGCACACGCTTGTAATCCCAGTACTTGGGAGGCTGAGACCAGAGGATCCGGGTTCGTGGCCAGCCTCAGCTACTTAGTGAGGCCCTCCACAACTTAGTGAGACCCAGTTTCAAAATAAAAAAATAAATAAATAAATAGGGCTGGGGTGTACTCAGAGGTAGAATGCCCCTGGGTTCAATCCCAGTACCACAAAAAAAAAAAAGAAAGAAAATCAGTCTGGGGGTGTAGTTTGGAGGCAGAATGCCTCTGGGTTCAATCCCCAGTACCACAAAAATAAATAAATAAATAAAGTGCTTCACAAGCTGGGCCCCCTGTGTGAAGCCCAAGATGCACCATTTCCAGGCTCCCCCGGCAACACAAAAGCAGTTAGAGGATCACTAACTACATGTTGGGCGTTTCTACCAGGACATGTAAGACATTGTCCCCAATCCAAGGGAGCTGAATCTTCCATCTATATAAATATTCAAAGATATATAAATGCTAAGCTTTATGATACCAACATAGGTACAAAAAGAACAAGAAGCCGGGCATGGTGGCGCACACTTGTAATCCCAGTACTTGAGAGGCTGAGACGGGAGGACTGCAGATTTGCAACCAGCCTCAGCTTCTTAGTGAGACCCTGTTTCAAAATAAAAGAATAAAAATAGGGCTGGGGGTGTAGCTCGGAGGTAGGATGCCCCTGTGTTCAATCCTCAGTACCAAAAAGAAAAAAGAAAAAGAAAAAAAAAAAGACAAGAGGAAAGAGAAAATTTTGCAGACCATAGAAGTGTGAGCCAGACTCTAGAAGAAGTGCTTGGACCAAAGGAGGAAGGGCCGATGTGCACAGGTCTGAGTGGGAGGAGCCACTGGGAGCCACTGGGTGTGTCGGGGACAGTGAGAAGACGGACCGCTGTGGGCCAGGGCCTCGGAGGACAGCACTGAATGGCCCCAGAGTAGCCTGGGAAGGCAGAGGTCAGCAAAAGCAAGACATGTGGTACCCAGGCCCCACCTGCTCCACTTTCTAGAAGACTGAAGTCATGTCCCGCTACCCACGCAAGACTGAGACAGACAGACATGTGCATGTGCGCGCACAGACGCACACACCCTGCCTGATGCTCCTTCCCGTCAGAAAGCAGCCTGAGAGATTGTTGTGGATTCCAGAGGAGGGCGGGGAGGGCCAGGATAGCAGATTGCTGAGGCTCTAATTACATATCTTTGAGGTGGAAATTTAGTAAAACCACAGACTTGGAACAACATAAAAGTGCATAAAACAGCCTCATCCGTTCATTATGCAAAGGAATTGCTCATTTATGGAGTTTGGATTACAGTAGAGAGCTTATAAAGCAAAAAGATGGTGCTTTATGGAATCCCATAAGCACCGGCACGTTCTCGTCACAGAGAGCACACCTGTTGGATGTCGCCTAAGCGATGCACCTGGTGGCTCCTCCATCCACAGAGGGGCGACTCCACAGTGCCACTGCCCCCCCACTTTCAGGAACGGTGAGGCACCCCAAAAGAAGCTGGCTGGAAGAACAGCCTACAGCGATTCTGAGACCAGAGAGGAAGGGGCCCACCAAAGAGCTCCTTATTAGGAGAAAGAATAATGTCGATGTTGGGGTCATATTGGGCACGAAGGACGTAGAAGGAAGATGGTATTTATGCAGCGCTTTTAGGTACTGACAGAATCATCTATTCATGAGTCAAGGAATTCCCTGGGACCAGGATCTCTATTGGGGAAAAAAAACACCTGACTCTTGTCTTTTTTTTTTTTTTTTTTGCGGTACCGGGGATTGAACCCAGGGGCATTTTACCTCCTGACTCTTGTCTTTTTTTTTTTTCTTTTTGCGGTACCCAGGGGCATTTTACCTCCGCGCTACACCCCCGGCCCTATTTTTTTATACTTTATTTTGAAACCAGGTCTCATGAAGTTGCGGAGGGCCTCACTAAGTAGCTGAGGCTGGCCGCGAACCCGGATCCTCCAGTCTCCGCCTCCCAAGTACTGGGATTACAAGCGTGCGCCTCCACGCCCAGCT
>PVJS01019060.1:0-34155 GCA_004027185.1 Glis glis | reverse complement strand
GGTTCCATCCCTAGTACGGCAAAAAAAAAAAAAAAGAAAGAAAGAAAACAGATTAACTGCCAGGCACAGTGGCACACACCTGTAATCCCAGTTCTCAGGAGGCTGAGAGAGGAGGATTGCAGATTCAAGGCCAGTCTCAGGAACTCAGGGAGGACCTCAGCAACTCAGTGAGACCCTGTTTCCAAATAAAAAATAAAATAGGGCTGGGGGTGTAGCTCAGAGGTAAAACGCCCCTGAGTTCAATCCCCGGTACCAAAAAAGAGAGAGAAAGAAAGAAAAGAAAGAAAAGGAAGGAAGGAAGGAAGGAAGGAAGGAAGGAAGGAAGGAAGGAAAATAGATTTACTTGTACAAGTGGTTTAATATTTATTTATTTGCTTGCTTGTGTATTTGTTTGTTTGTTTGTTTTGAACCCAGAGGCATTCTACCTCCGAGCTACTAGGTTGCAGGCAGCCTCACTAAACTGCTGAGGCTGGCCTCGAACCTGCGATCCTCCTGTCTCAGCCTCCCAAGTACTGAGATTACAGGCATGTGCCACCATGCCCGACTTGTAGTTTACTATTTAAACACTACCTCCAACGATGGGGAAATTTTACAAAGTAGCAGCAGGAGGCCAGAATGGGGGGGAATGAGCTGATGGGACTTCACACTCAGCGGGAAGTGAGGGAGCGTACCCTAGAACCTCAGGTTCCTGGCGCTGCACTTGCCCATCTCTGCCAGAAGATGGCGACGTGGTCCTGCGAGGTTGCGTTAGCGCAACGCTTGGCAAAGAAATGACAGAGGGCTTCCGAGGCTGCGCCTCTTGGAGACTCCTGCACCTTTTATCATCTGCTTTGCTTTGGAAGCAGTCAACCCCCAGTCTGTGGGGGAGGCAGAGGCACGTGGAATCACGAGCAATTTAAATTGCTACAGGGATAGCATGAGATTTGCAACTGGCTTGATTCTAAACTCCACCCAGTCCCCAGACTGTAGACATCAGTGTGGGAGGTGGGCATTTAAAACAAAGAACTCAGCCGGGCTTGGTGCCATGGTGGCGAAGGCTTGTAATCCCAGTACTTGGGAGGCTGAGACAGGAGGATCGCAGGTTCCAGACCAGCTTCAGTAACTTAGCGAGACCCTGTTTCAAAATAAAAAACAAATTTAGGCTTGGGCTTTAGCTCAGAGGTAGAATGCCCTGGGTTCAGTCCCCAGTAACATACACACACACACACACACACACACACACACACACACACTCGACAGCCAGCTGATGGGTGCAGCATGCTTGTAACCAGAAGGGCTGCAGGAGGGCCGAGGCAAGATCTCAAGTTTGAAGCTCATCATCTTTGCAAAACTGTGTCTCACCCCAAGTGCTGTGTGCATGTATGTCACTATCACTATGAACTACATTATGATATGAGACTGTAATAAAAGTATTACATAAGTTTTAAAAAGTGTCTCAAAGCCGGGCATGGTGGCACATGCTTGTAATCCCAGTACTTGGGAAGCTGAGACAGGAAGATCCAGGTTCGCGGCCGGCCTCCGCAACTTAGTGAGACCCTGTTTCAAAATATAGAACAAAAAATAGGGCTGGGAGTGTAGCTCAGAGGTAGAATACCCCTGGGTTCAATCCAAGAAAGAAAAGAAAAGAAAAGAAAAGAAAAGAAAAGAAAAGAAAAGAAAAGAAAGAAAGAAAGAAAGAAAGAGGGAGAGAGGGAGGGAGGGAGGGAGGAAAGAAGGAAGGAAGGAAGGAAGGAAGGAAGGAAGGAAGGAAGGAAAGAAGGAAAGAAGGAAGGAGAGAGAAAGAAAGAAAGAAAGAAAGAAAGAAAGAAAGAAAGAAAGAGGAAGACAGTCAACGTTAAACAAGATGCAGAGGCAGCGAGATCTGCTTGGAGAGCTCAGTCACTCTGATTGGGGTGTTGGCCCGGCAAGGTCCCAGTACTTGGGAGGCTGAGACAGGAGGATCACAGGTTCCAGGCCAGCCTCAGCAATTTCGTGAAGCCCTCAGCAACTTAGTGAGACCCTGTTTCAAAACAAAACATTAAGGGGTGGGGGTGGGAGTGTGGCTGGGAGGGAGAATGCCCCTGGGTTCCATCCCCAGTACCAAAAAAGGCGGTTATGCACGCGGTGTGACTGTCGAGTGCGCAGGGAGCGCCGCCGCTTCTCTTCCTCGGGGTGGGAAGGCCGGGGCCTGGCCCGCTTGTGGTCCCGGAGGATGGCGGAGGCCGAGGGCGGCGGGCACCGCGGCAGCCCCTTTCCGGGGGTCCCTGCAGCCGGCATCGGCGGGGGCTCCAGCAGGCTGCAGGCTCGTGGGGCGGACACCGTGGACGTGGCGCCACCAAGCGGCCGCGGGAGCAGCTGCAGGCGCCTCCTCTTCCCTTCTTCCCGCCGGTCCCGCCACCCCGCAGCTCCTCGCCGCTGAATCGGGACCGTCCATCCCGGGCCCCAGGCCGGCAGCAAGCGGGGGCCTGTCCAGACGCCTGCCGCCCGGGGAAACTGAGTCCAGCACGGGACCGGACGCCCACCTCTGGATGTCTCGAGGGAGCCCAGCAGACCCCAGCTCCAAGCAGTGTCTGTCGGGGATGCCACAGAGCACGTGGAGCATCTTCCAAACTGAAGTCCAGGCCCGGCATGGTGGCTCCGCCTGCAAGCCCAGTACTTGGGAGGCTGAGACAGGAGGATCGCTGGTTCTAGACCAGCCTCAGCAACTTAGTGAGACCGTTTCAAAATAAAAAGTAAAATAGGGCTGGAGGTATAGCTCAGAGGTAGAATGCCCCTGGGTTCAATCTGCAATATCACACCCACCCACCCCCCAAAAAACCCAAACAAAAAGTCCTTGGACAGGGCGCCGGACAGAGCAGAGGTGGCTTTGGGGGAGATACGGGCTGCCTGGAGTTCAGACATTTATTTCACAACACCATGTATTCAGTAAGAGGGCCCATAGAGCTTTCCCTGACTTATCATCTATCTATCTATATCTATCTATCAATCTATCTATCAATCTATCTATCTTCTATCTCTATCATCTATCTATCAATCGATCGATCATCTATTGGTACTGGGAATTGAACCCCAGGGCATTCTGCTGCTAAGCTACACACCCAGTCCTATTTTATTTTGAAACAGGGCCTTGCTAAGTTGCTGAGGCTGGCCTCAAATCTGCGATCCTCCTGTCTCAGCCTCCCAAGTACTATTATTTCTATTTTAGTTTAGTTTAGGTACAGGGCGATTGAAGCCAGCGGCATTCTACTTCTGAGCTACCCCCACCACCCTATTTATTTTTTGTTTTGAAACGGGGTCTTGCTAGGTTGCTGAGAGTCTCTTGCTGCATTGCTGAGGCTGGCCTGGAAACTGCGATCCTCCAGTCTCAGACTCCCAAGTACTGGGATTACAGGCGTGCGCCACCACAGCCAGCTGTTTTATTTTTAAGATTTCTTCATTTAGTGATCCAGTAGAATGAGCGGCGCGCTGAGGAGTCAGGCTTAGGGGTTGGAGCGCAGGTCTCTTGCTTTCTCGGGAGGAGGGCAGTGGCTCTCCAAGGGCAGCGGCCAGCAGTGGCAGGCTCGTTCTCAGCATGCTTAATGCAGGTCAACTCCAGCTGCAGGAAATGCCTGTTATTTATTTGTGAAAAACAAAAAGACTTTCTTCCCCACGGTGTAAGACAAGGGAAAAGGGTGCAGAAATGCCAACTCATGTGCAATTACAAAAGCGTGTTAACCTCTACCGAGGCTTCAACTTCCAAGGCAGATGACACGAGCAGAAAGTGTAGCTTCCCGCTCCCCCACGAATCAGCTGTAATTGGATTAAATCAATCTACCAGCAACCAATTCCTTTAAAGGAATAGGTCCGCAGGATTCTCCTTTTATTTAGGCACAAATACAAAATGCACACTTATCTCCAAAATACAGGCAAAGTTTGCCATCAGGATTTCAATCAGAGGCTACATTTGGGGTTAGGAATCTTAATCCCCCCCGCTTTTTGTAGCTTTGTACTTGTGTGTGTGTGTAGTACTGGGGATTGAACCCAGGGGCATTCTACCTCTGAACTACACCCCCCAGCCCTATTTTGTTTTTTATTTTGACACAGGGTCTCGCTAGGTTGCTGAGAGTCTCACTACTTGCTGAGGCTGGCCTCGAACCTGCAACCCTCCTGTCTCAGCCTCCCAAGTACTAGGATTGCAAGTGTGCACCACCATGCCTAGCTAGGTGTGTACATTTTAAGGTTTCTTCTGTGTGACACAAAAGAAACAAAAGGAAAACCTTTTGCTGAGCAATGCCTATAAAAGCCCTGCCTAGGAATTCCAAAATCCTCTGGGCACCTCGGTTTATGCACACCTAAATAGCACAACAGGTAAGCTATGTGGCAGCTCGCTCTCTGCTTCCCTGACAAAAGGCAGCTGTTTCTTGTCTGTTTTGATTTTTGTGGCACTGGGGATTCAACCCAGGGGCATTCCACCTCTGAGATACACCCCAGCTCTATTTTTTATTTTGAAACAGGGTCTCGCTAAGTTGCAGGGGGCCTTGCTAAATTGCAGAAGCTGGCCTTGAACCTGCAATCCTCCTGTCTCCACCTCCCAAGTTCTGAAATTACAGGCATGCACCACCACACCCAGCTCAGCTATTCTATGGCAGAAAAGGCAGCAGCGACCTTCACAGGAGCAGGCCATTGCACCTGGTCAGTTCATCCCAGCAGAGGAAGAGATGGTGCTACTCTAAGTCTGAAAAGGAAGAGGCGGAAGGTGGTTGGCCCAGGTGAGATCTTCAAGAGAGAAAGAAGCAGGAGGCCCTGGTTTGGGGGCACTGGGCTTCGGAAGGCTGGTCTCCGCATACCCTGTGAGACTCACCACCATGGCTGGAGACAGCTTGGGTCTTGCTTTAATCCATGCTGGGACTTTCGGCTACTCAGAAAAGTCAGAATTTGGATCTGCAAGATTTCTTTCCTCTTCTTTTTTTGGTGCTGGGAATTGAACCCAGGGACATGCTACCTCTGAGATAAATCCCCAACCCATTTTAGTTTTATTTGTGTGTGTGTGTGTATGTGTGCATGTGACACTGGGGATTGAACCCAGGGGTATTCTATCTCCGACCTACACTCTCAGCCCTGTTTTATTTTTATTTTGAAACAAGGTCTTGCTAGGTTGATGAACGTCTCACTACTTGCTGAGGCTGTCCTCAAACCTGCAATCCTCCCAAGTACTGTCTCAGCCTCCCAAGTACTGGGATTATAGGCGTGTGCCACCACGTCTGGCTTATTTTGAAACAGGGTCTTGCTAAGTTGCAGAAGTTGCCCTCAAACCTGTGATCCTCCTATCTCAGCCTCTCTAGTACTGGGACTACAGGTGTGTGACACCAATGCCCGGCTGGTCTGCAAGATTTCTTAGCGATTACTCTCAACCGACAAATGGGGAAACCAAAGCCAGAAAGGCTCATTTTACTCAAGGTTATTAGTCCCTGGGCTTTTGTCAATCAAATTAGGATGCTACTCACATACCTCATACCGCTATCGTTACCTACACACATGCCTGGGAGACTACACATGTGGCCAATATATGGGACATGTCCAGAGACGCATACACGACATCACATTTACCATTCAAATCAGTGTCAACTGGTATCTAGTCAGGAAGTATCAATCAACATTTCTAGCTTGACATCTCCCAATATGGCTTGATAGAATGCCCCATTCATGCAGAACACAACACACACACACACACACACACACACACACACACACCTCTGTACTAATAGTGAGGTATGGCCCGCACAATCTGGAATCTTGAATTACTGACAGCAATGATTACTCATTTAGCCAACACTACTGTGTGTGTGTGTGTGTGTGTGTGTGTGTGTGTGTGTGTGTGAGTGTGTGTGTGTGTGAGAGAGAGAGAGAGAGAAAGAGACAGAGACTAGGGATTGAATCCAGGGGCGTTCTGCTTCTGAACTACACCCCCAGTCCTAATTTTTATTTAGTTTGAAACAGGATCTCACTAGGTTGCTGAGAGTCTTGCTACGTTGCTGAGGCTGGCCTCAAACTACTTTTGATTTGGGGATTATCGTATGTGATCTGACCAGAAATTTATACTCAACACTGCATTAAAAATTTATGAATTAGCTGGATGTGGTGGTGTACACCTATAATCCCAGTACTTGGGAGGCTGAGACAGGAGGAGCGCAGGTTCAAGACCAGCCTCAGCAACTTAACAAGACTCTCACCAACCTAGCAAGATCCTGTTTCAAACCAAAAAAATTAAAAAGGGCTGGGAGTATAGTTCAGAGGTAAAAATGCCCCTGGGTTCAATCCCCAGTACCAAAAAAAGAAATCCAAATATTGAAGGAACATTTTCTTCAATCAAAAACTTTGAAAGTGGCTACTTTTAAACAATGTACTTCTCTTTTTTCCTTTTTTAAATAAATCTTTTGGTAATTGGGATTGAACTCAGGGTCATTCTATCACTCAGCTACACCCTCAGCCCTATTTTGTTTTTATTTTAAAACAGAGTCTCACTAAATTGCTAAGGATTTCACTAAATTTCTGAGGCTGGCCTTAAACCTTGGATCCTCCTGTGTCAGCCCCCAAGTACTGGGATTACAGGAATGCGCCACCATGCCTGACTGTAAACAATGTCCTTACATTGTTTTGGTCCATAATATGTTTTGGTTCCTCTGGTTCCACAGAATGTGCAGTCCTGGCAAATAATACAATTGGCCTCCTGTTAAAATATTAGAATAATTAATTGCTTCACCTGTTGGTTTTAACTGACACATTAGTTTGTTTCTTTCCAGCATTAAAGGCTATACACAGACAGTCCAGCAGATCAAGTTGTACATAGGACGATCCTGCTGAAGTCAGGCCAAGGCGGAGCCCACAGCATGAATGACCACTCTGGTCCCGGCTTGGCAGCAAACCAGATCATGTCAACCGCTGGCTCCACCTCCTGTCTTTGAAAGCAGACAAGCAATGTTGTAGATACAGGACTGAGTGAAAACAAAGATGCTTGTACACGAAACTGCAGTCCCAACATGATCACGCAGAAGGACCGGGCCTGGAAGGCAACGCCCCAACACAACACAGAGGCAGGGGACTGTTGTGTTAGGAAAGAAAACTCCGTGTCAGATGTTGTGTGTATGTGTGTGTGTGTGTGTGAGAGACACTGAGAATTGAACCTGGGGCATTCTACCTCTGAGCTACATCTGAAGCCCTATTTTATTTTTTATTTGGAAACAGGGTGTTGCTAGGTTGTTGAGGGCCTAAGTTGCTGAAGCTGGCCTCGAACCTGCAATCCTCTTGTCTCAGCTTTCCAGGTACTGAGAGTATAGGCATCAGTTACTTCCTGTGTGTGTGTGTGTGTGTGTGTGTGTGTGTGTGTGTGTGTGTGTATGTGTTTTACTGGGGATTCAACCCAGGGGCAATCTACCTCCGAGCTACACCCCCAGGCTTATTTTATTTTTTTATTCTGAAATAGGGTCCCACTAAGTTGCGGAGGGCCTCGCTAAGCTGCTGAGGCTGGCTGCAAACCCATGACCCTCCTGTCTCAGCCTCCCAAGTACTGGGATTACAAGTGTGCACCACCTTGATTACCTCCTTTTTAAACTTGTTTTTATTGTTCCTACTTACTCATGCGATATCTTTCTTAATAGAATGACCAGTTTTCTAGATAGAATCTGTAATGACAGGCCCACACCTCTTTCCCACCCCACCCCCGAAGTCACTCCATTTAGAACTGCTGAGGTGTGGGGGAGACGGCCCCCAGAGGTCATGGAGGGGAGGGCTGAAGTTTAGAAACCTCCAGCTCTGCGGACAGGAGAGGGTCTGTGCAGGAGGGGTCTGCACAGTGGATTCAGAGCGGTTAGGACAGGCGCAGGGCAATAATGGCGTGCCTGCAGCAGCACTGGGCTGCCGGAGACCTGTGAGGAAGGAACCTGTCCCGTGGGGGCTGCAGGGTAATTTAATCAGCGGCACTCCAGCGTAGTGGAACGCAAGGGCAGGGAGGTAATGAAGTCAGTGCTCAGTACCGGAGTGCCTCTGCTCAGCCTAAGGGCCGACGTGACCCAGGGCCTGGCTCCTCCACCTCGGCACCTGGGCTGTCTGCAGCCAAGATCGCTGTGTCGGGGGCTGTCCGGGCACTGTGGGAGGGTAAGCAGCATCCCTGGGCCCCACCTAAGAGATGCCAGAGGCACCCCTCCAAGTTGGGACAAAATGTATCCAGACCTTGACAAATGTCGGGGGCTGGGAGTGGGGGGCAAATTGCCCCTGGTTAAGAACCAGTGCCCTCGATCTACTGGAAAACTGAGTTTGTGAATATGTGAGCTACTTGCTTCTGAGTGTCACAGGACTGAAAAAGAGAAGGGATTTAAGGCTTCTTTCATTTAAAAGTGCTCTACAAAGCCGGGCGTGGTGGTGCATGCTTGTAATCCCAGTACTTGGGAGGCTGAGACCAGAGGATCCGGGTTCGCGGCCAGCCTCAGCTACTTAGTGAGGCCCTCCACAACTTAGTGAGACCCTGTTTCAAAATAAAGAATAAAAAATAGGACTAGGGGTGTAGCTCAGAGGTAGAATGCCCCTGGGTTCCATCCCTAGTACTGAAAAAAAATAAAAATAAAAGTGCTCTACAAAAATCAGCAAGAGAAAAAAACTGGCCAGGTCACAAAAAGGCAATCCATCATATATGAATGACAGTATCAATGGCCAATAAAAACATGGAATGAGACAGGCCTCTAATCCCATTACTTGGGAGGCTGAGACAGGAGGATCACAGGTTCAAGGCCAGCCTCAGCAACTTAGGGAGACTCTCAGCAACCTGGCGAGACCTGTTTCAAAACAAGAAGGGCTGGGGTGTAGCTTGGAGGTAGAATGCCCCTGGGTTCAATCCCTAGTACAAAAAAGAAGAAAAAGAAGAAGAGGAGGAGGAGGAGAAGGAGTAGGGATGGAGTTCATTTCACTAAAAATTAAATAAATATAAATTAATAGCACTTGAATATATAATTGTTTAACTTATGAACAAAGACTTATAGATAAATGCAAAGAATAAATCCTCTTTTGCAACCCAGAATTCATTTTCAGTATGAGTTTTGATACACATAAAATGGAATGTTATGATTAAAAAATAATAAATACAAATTAGAATGCTGATTCCATTAGTGAAGAGTTTAGAAATGTGAACACAGGGGTATAAAATAGCCACTCCCATAAACAGGAGGTGAAAATAGTTTAGAAAACCACACAAATATGTATGTAAATCAATGCACTATTTTTTTTTTTTTGGTACTGGAGATTGAACCTAGAGGCATTCTACCTCTAAGTTACACCCCCAGCCCAATTTTATATCTTATTTGGGAACAGGGTCTCACTAGGTTGCTGAGAGACTTGCTAAGTTGCCGAGGCTGGCTTTGAACCTGTGATCCTCCTGTCTCAGCCTCCCAAGTACTGGGATTACAAGTGTGCACCACCATGCCCGGCTATCAATGCACTATTTGTACCAGCAAGTACCACAAACTCTGGAAACAAGCTAAAGGCCCTCAGCGGGAGATTCATAACACTAGGACCGCACATCTATGGAATTGGCAGTTTGTGGCCATCAAAAATTATTATATAGAGCTGGGCATGGTGGCGTACCTCTGTAATCCCAGTACTTGGGAAGCTGAGACAGAAGATCACAGGTTTAAGGGTAGCCTCAGCAACCTAGAGAGACCATTTCCAAACAAAAAAATCAAAAGGGCTGGGGGTGTAGCTCAGAGGTAGAATGCCCCTGTGTTCAATCCTCAGTCCCATACACATGCCCACAAAATTATTGTATAGGCCTATATGTAACACGTAAGAAATGTTTTCAAGAGGGAAGTGTCCTCATTTTTGCCTGGAAAAAGTCAGGAGAACAGAAAAATAGCTGATGCTTATGTCTACGTTGTGTGATTTAGGTTATAATGGTAATTTTTAAATATTTCTGAATTATCTTGAAGTTCTCTTAACCTGAGTTGCTTCTACAGTCAGGACTATAATGACAAGAGATCTGTGCCGCCACCCATCCCACCCAGGGCCCTCCACCCCTCCCTCGCCTATCAGCTGATCTTGCTCCCAGCTCAGCCGCACACGCTGACTTCCTGCCAAGCAGCAGGCCTGGGCTCAGACACCCAGCCCACCTGGGGAGGCAGACACTGTGATCCATTTTACAGATCTTCACCTGAGACTCAGAAGCCCAGGGCTACGCCGTTAATAAGCAGTAGTTACTAACTTCCAGGAACAATTCTAGCCTGCCTATGAAGAGTATGCCAACTTACCAGTATCTTCGTAGGTTTACAAGTTACCTGCAAACGCTGAAGATGGGAAAACCTGTGCTCAGAATCTTGCAAATTGTGCCCCCGTTCCCATGGAATCAACACTCACTGCGCCCTCCCGGCCTTCGGGGGCTGCGGAGGAGGCGCTCACTGCTCTAAAGGCCTCTCTGCTGCTGCAAGAACCCAGAGCTGTGCTGACCTCGCCCCAGTGGCCAGTGCGGGTGGGTCACGCCCTCCTCCTATGCCTGTCTCAGAGCCCTTTCTGTTCCACAGTGTGTTTTTCTCCTTATCAGGACACATTTTTATAACCCAGCAACACACAAGGCAAGGTAAGATTCAGAACTGAGGGAAATGCTTTGAATTACCTATTACCTTTAACCTAAAACACTCAATATTCAATATCTGCATATGTATATTGTGTGTGTGTGTGTGTGTGTGTGTGGTACTGGGGATTGAACCCAGGGGCATTCTGCCTCCAAATTACTCTCCCAGTCCTATTTTTATTTTTGAAACAGGGTCTCACTAAGTTGCAAAGGGCCTGGCTAAGGAGCTGAGGCTGGCTGCAAACCTGCGATCCTCCTGTCTCAGCCTCCCAAGTACTGGGATTACAAGCGTGCGCCACCATGCCTGGCTTCAATATATTTCTATTTAAAGCCAAAGGTGGTTGCATCCTTTCTGGAGTTTTTTCCTAAACTGCCAACATGCCTCACATCCTTCGCCAGGCCGATTCTAGGAACCCTGGTCAAGGGAACCAGCGTGGAAGCACAGCGGAGCAGCGAGGGGTCCTGGGTGGGAGGCGGACGGGGCTCTGGAAAAGCTTCATTGCTCAGTGTTGTAAATTTCCAAAACAGTGTACGCACGCCTAATTGATTCAAGTACAAAAAATATCTTCCATGGCCAAGTGAAAACGCCCTGTGGATTAGTTAGGTGACTTGGATACGTATGCCGCCTCCTTTCTTTCTTTTTTTTTTTTTGGTACTAAGGATTGAACCTAGGGGCATTCTACCTCTGAGCTACACCCCCAGCCCTTTTTATTTCTCATTTCAAAACACGGTCTCGCCAGGTTGTTGAGGGGCTTCCTCGGTTGCTGAGGCTGACCTCAAACTTGTGATCCTCCTGTCTCAGCCTCCCAAGTACTGGGGTGAGAGGCGTGCGCCACCATGCTGGGCTCACCTCTCCTTTCTTTTGGCTGGGACAATTAAAATTATAGGTTCTCAAGGAAGACACGCCACACGATTCGGCGCTGGAGCTGGTGGGGTGGCGGGAGGAGCGCTGGACAGAACTGGAGCGGAGCTCGTTCGGGTCGTCCTGAGACCTCAGCGGGGGCTCTGGCCGCGGCCTCTCGTGATTTCATCTAGGAAGTGGAAAGACAAGCGGGTGTGAATCTCCGTCGCAGGGTGGCGGTTACTGTGGAAAGCAGTAAACGTGTAAAATGTAGTGTCCAAGCGCAACGAGGGAGAGGACCGGCAAGCAGGCACGAGCTGACCTTTCATGTAAGCGTCAAACTGGTTACCCTGCTCGAGAGTTAAAATAAGCACAAAGAAGCCGGGCGTGGTGGCGCACGCTTGTCATCCCAGTACTTGGGAGGCTGAGACCGGAGGATCCGGGTTCACAGCCAGCCTCAGCTACTTAGTGAGGCCCTCCGCAACTTAGTGAGACCCTGTTTCAAAATAAAGAATAAAAAATAGGGCTGGGGGTGTAGCTCAGAGGTAGAATGCCCCTGGGTTCTATCCTCAGTACAAAAAAAAGAAACCAAAAACGCCTGACAGTGGGTGTTACTAGGTCATGTTCAAGATCCACTCCTGAAGATGTTGTTAAAACTAAAACAACATGCCGGGCGTGGTGGCGCACGCTTGTAATCCCAGTGCTTGGGAGGTGAAGACCGGAGGATCTGGGTTTGCGACCAGCCTCAGCTACTTAGTGAGGCCTCCGCAACTTCGTGAGACCTGGTTTCAAAATAAAGAATAAAAAATAGGGCCGGGGGTGTAGCTCAGAGGTAGAACGCCCCTGGATTCAATCCCCTGTACTGCAAACAAAAACAAAACAAAACAAAAACAAAAACAAGTACCTTCAGGGAATATCCATGCTCTAAGAGACAAGCCATCTTATCTGGGTAAAGGGATGACTAACTCAAGAACACAACAACAATGATAGAAATAATTGTCTTGAGTATATTCAACTAGAATGGCGAGGTGTTTTCCTACATAAAACGTTGTATTTTCCCACTACTCCAAAGAAATCCAATAAATAATTGTACAGGGCAAGGGCTCGGATCAAATGGAAATGAACACCTGGCCCCTGACGAACACAGGTCACAGCCCCGTGGGTGCCGGGGCCGAGTCTTCCGAGAAGGTTGACGCCGCTCCTAGCTTGGCCGGAGGTTCCGGGCGGCTCTGCAGAAGAGCTCCACCCGGTATGGCACGGTGAGAGGGCCACATGAAAGCACAGAGGTGCTCAAAGCCACGATGTCCCTGCGTGCCGTCTCCTCTGTGACCGCCTGGCGCTGTAGTCTGGCTCCGGGCAGTGAGCTGTCATGCGGGGAAGAGCTCGGGCGGGCTCTCTCCGTAGCAGTACTTCGCTATGGGATCCCGGTAGGTGTTCTCGTGTTGCACACTCTGTTGGCAAAAGGAAGACAGGAGCGCTGTGAGCGAAGCAGGTGGCAGGTGCCTCCTTTAGGGGCAGGAGGGAGCACACGGCCATCAGGCACTCCCTGCAGGAGGCCAGCCTGTCCTCCTCCAAAGGTAACTAGAGGCTCCAAGGAACTTTCTGGAACAAAGAAGGAGGCTCAGCACCCCACCGAATGCCAATGAGAAGCATGAAAATGGATATAAGACCGCTGTTTCTTATGTCCACTAGGGAGCTTTTAACAACCTGGCTGTGGCATGAGCAGCTTGGGACAGCTATTTTTTCTTAAATTATCTGACACAGATTAAGATCAAACAGGTATTTGCACCTGACCCTGTTTTTGAAAGCAATTCAGCTCCTGGTAAGGTGCCCTGCAGAGACACTAAGGGACACACTTCCAGTTGCTTCCTTGAAGTTTGTGTACCTGAAGGTCTGGGTCCGCGCCAAACCCCACGACATCTCACGAGCCCCATCTGGCTGCGCACTGCGAGCGGGATTTCAAACCGTTATCCCCAGTGGCTGAGTTCTCAGCAATTTGTTTTCATACAAGCAACCTGAGTTTTTGGCTGGTCTAGAGTTCATTAATTAGTCTAAGACCAAGGCTAAGGAACTAAAGTGTAAGTATTAATCTGATTTAATAGATGTACAGCCAAACCTTCTTTCCTGGAATACTGTTCTCAAACCAGTAAATTGGGAATTGGGAAATCTCCATTTATAATAAAAAGACCAAGTCGGAAAGTACAGTAGCTTCACTTAAGATTGGAAATAATTCCTGGGATTATCAGTTAAGGAAAGAAAATACGTCACCTTTTCTAGCCTTTCTCAGAATGAGAGAGAATGTGAATCAAAGGAGTCATGGCTTTAGACTTCCTCCACATTTCTTTTACGGTCCATTCAAGTGGAAAGATCTCCAGGCGAAACAAGACCACCAGGAACTTCTTAATGCTTTCGAACACTCATTATACCCCTGAAGCATTGACCCAGGGATACCGGTGCTCTCAGAGCAAACCAGAGACATAAAAAGGGGCATAAAATCGAAAGGCGGACCACAGACATCTGGCAAAGGGTACGAGAGTGCAGGAGGATGACAAATGAGTCTGTTATCTCAGACGAAGCCAGTAAAATCTTGGAGACATCATGAATAGAAGCCAGAGGACTGTGCTTGTATAATAAACACGTCTGGTGATTTTATAAAGAGAGCTACGACAACTGCCCAGCCACAAAAGCTGAGAGCCGGATGATGGAAAGCAAAAGACTGAGCCGCTCTCGGCAGCAGGTGCAGGACGCGATGCCCCAAGAGCGAAGCAAGCGTCCAATGACAGCATGCTCACACATGCCGAGAGCTCCACAGCCAGCAGATTTTATTCCTATATTTTTAAACACCCACCTGCCCTATCCCCTTGAATCCTAAAACAAACCACAACTCCATCCCAGAACAAATTACTGCTCATTCTAAATAAGTGGTTGCTGGGAAGCCTTAGTCAAACTTCAGTCAGATGGGGAGAGGACATCTCTTAGGAGTCAGACTATTAGGATTCTACCGGACCTGAAAAACTAACTTAATGCTTCCACTTAAAAGTTCGAACGTGCCACCATACCGGAGCGATGCAAGCCGATGGACCTTGAGCTAATGTAGCCTTACTTCTCTGACTTGGATAAATCTCGTGCTGACATTCTGAACACTATCATTACACCAAACAAAGCAACATGGGGCTTCATTCGACCTCTTCTCCACCCTCGCTCCGCCCAACGCCTATCTGCTGGCTTTCTCTCCACCACCGCCCCCGCCGCAGCTAGAGACAGCACCGCTTCTGACCTGGGACGAGGTCCTGCACTTAGCCAGACACAGTTCGAAGTGATCTTCCACCGCCATGAAGAGGTTCTGGAAGGCCACGGCAGCCCGGTTGAGGAAACGCTCCAGGAGAAGTTGCTATGGAAACAGAAGTTAGACCTGTCATAATTGCACACCTGGCCAGCACTAGGTGACCCTGGACATCGCGCCTCCTCTAAGAGAGCACTGACACAGAGGGAGGGAGGGCCAGGCTTGGCCACGCGACTTCTGACTGGCAATGTCATGGTTCTCTCTGCAGAGGAGCCAGTCAAAGTCACGGGGCACCAGCTCCTCTCCTCGTGGACCAAGGTCGCTGCAGCGTCATTTCTGACACCTACAAAGTTCCTTCTAAGTTTTATAATCAGAAGAACCCCACACGAAGAGCCCAGTGCTCACCATGAAATAAAGGCTGAGCGCGCGAGGGAGGCCTAGCGCCCGCGGCCGGGCCGTACCTTGTTGGGCTGCAGGCAGCAGGAGACGCAGTGCTCATAGGCGCCGCAGCAGCCGTTGGCCAGGCAGCCATCGCAGCAGTACTGCTTGGTGCCAGGGACACTGACGTCGCAGCAGCCGTTGGCCAGCAGATCCTTCCTTTCACAGACGTACCCTGCAGGTCACAGATAACGTTAGCACGCGCCTCTACCCGGCTGACCATGAAGCAGCATGAGGACACCACACCAGCAGAAGGCAGAGACAGGACCTAGCGTCCAGACGTCCTAAGCACCAAGGGGCCTGAAAGCAGACACAACGTGACCAGGGCTGCCTTCCTCCAGTGATCAGCTGACAGCAAACAGGGACTCTACGTCAGAACCAGGCTCTATGCTGCGATCTTCCTGGGACTACCTATCAGTCTACTATTAGTCACGTGTTCAACCTCATCAGCATATCAGGCCACGCCCACGTCTTCCTGTCTTTTTGCCTGTGCAAGCCCATCTTTCATCTGTGCCTGAAGGAAAACGTCCCTTTCTTTCTCTTCCTGTGGTGCTGGGGATACTCTTTCAAACAAGATTCCGAAAAACAGGAAGAACCAAGGCATTCATTCCCAACAGTGAGATCTTTCTATTATTTATTTTTTGGAACTGGGGATTGAACCCAGGGGTGTTCTACCTCCAAATTACACCCCCAGCCCTGTTTTATTTTTTACTTTGAAACAGGGTCTTGCTAAGTTACTGAGATTGGCCTCGAACCTGCAATCCTCCTGTCTCAGCCTTCCAAGTACTAGGATTACAGGCATGCGCCAACACACCCAGTGAGATCTTTCTAGATTTAAAGAACAAACAAAACACTCCTTTTTTTTTTTGTTTGCCATACTAGGGATTGAACCCAGGGGCATTTTACTTCCAAGCTACACCCCCAGCCCTATTTTTTGTTGCGGAGGGTCTCACTAAGTAGCTGAGGTTGGCCATGAACCCAGATCCTCCGGTCTTAGCCTCCCAAGTACTGGGATTACAAGCGTGTGCCACCACATCCGGCTCACAACACTCCTTACAAATATTTTTTAAGTGCTTGCTGTTTATTTAGTAATCTGGAGGGTTTTTCAAATAGAAATAGTCATGCCTAACTTCATAAATTGATTTAGGTTATTTGTACATGTACATACCAGGAACTCAATTACCCCTTGGCATTAGGGAACGCTGTTCTCTAACACCCAGGAAGAGAAAACCTATTCTCTCTACTCGATCAATATACACACATCTCCAATTCCATCAATCCATGCTCAATTTCAGAGAAAGAATCTCCTTACAGAAGCTAACTTATTGTTTAGAGCTGCTAGATAGACATTTCTCTACATCCTTCTGGGAGTGGGATAGAAAAATGTAAGAATAAGTCCATGAGGGCCACCACTTGGCTCCTGGGAAGCTCCCAGGTGCACGCTGAGGCCCACAGGTACGTGCACAGGCCCACAGGTGCAGAGCAGCTGCTCCCAGCATCGTTCATTCCAAATGCCCAGCTTCTTAGTCCTTGGAGAATGAGACCTGGTGAAGTGTAAGTTGTTTTCAGAAACTGCTCTGAAAAACAAAGTCTGTGCAACAGCAGGAGGCACCAGGAAGATAACAAGGAGGAGGCTAGCAGGGCTTCACTTAGCACTTGAGAGACTGAGGCCGCAAAGGATCCAAGCCAAGCGCCGTAGTGCATGCCTGTAATCATAGTACTTGGGAGGCTGAGACAGGAGGATTGCAGGTTCACAACCAGCCTCAGTAACTTAGTGAGGCTCTGTTTAAAAAAAAAAAAAACTAAAATAGGGCTGAGGGTGTAGCTCAGAGGTAGAACACCCCTGGGTTCAATCCCCAGTATCCCCCCTCCCACACACACACACAAAGATCCAGACCCTTGTTACCTGAGAACTAGTGTCTTGTTGTTAACTATGCTACTCTGTCTCCTAATTAAAAGAAGATAATTCTAATGTCACAGTAAATGCGTGTGGGGTTCTTCCCAGCTATTTCTACTCGTTTTCTTTACAGGGAATACAAACAAACAAAACCCCCAAATAAGCCAGCACTCTTCTCAAAAGTCTGCTCAAAATGATAAACGCACAGCAACTCTGCATCAGGAAGGTGTACAATGCTAGGTGACCTAAACTCCACTTGTTGAAAGGATCTTTCTGCCCCTTTGTTTTCCAGGTTCGAGGTGTCAGTGTTTCAGGCCTTCTTTTTCTTCCCAGTGCCAACTCCC
This sequence comes from Glis glis, assembly GCA_004027185.1. Lineage (NCBI taxonomy): Eukaryota > Metazoa > Chordata > Mammalia > Rodentia > Gliridae > Glis > Glis glis. Next base: position 16,785 of record PVJS01019060.1, on the reverse strand, counting down.
AGCACTAAGCCTTGGGACTGCAGGTCTAACTTCCTCTCACTTTCATTATAAGTCTACCATGCAAATGTTTCCAACAAGGAGTCCTAGGAGATCACAACTTCAGAACATGTTGCTACTGCCTGGGAAATTAACTCCCAACCTCTGACAAGTTTGTAATTCTAATTGGTTGTCTTATTTAATAACGTGTTACCCTAGCAATATGCATGATGGCATCTGCTTGCTACAAGGCATGCACGTTGCAAGTTTTCTTTATTAAACCATTTCTCCCACACGCATGGAGGTCAAATAAAACCTATGGCTCTTGGATTTTAACTGATTGATGGGGGGTTGATTCTTGGGACTTTTTACTCAGGGAGTCTCACCTAAATCAGAAGAAAATTATTCTTTTGTTAGCTATGATAAAAGAAGACAACGGATTGTTTGCATAAAATGTTGTACTGCCTCGTTCTGTAAGAAATAAGCCCTGAACTCCACCAAGCCAAAGCACCTGGTCCTACTCACAGGTCTGCCCATTAACTAGCTGTGTTTTCTTGTGGAAACTAATTTCCCTTTGCTCAATTTCACTCTGTTGAAAAAAGACATTTGCAATAGGATTTGCTTTTCCAATGTGACCTTAAAAACAGCGTGTCACTGGCATCGCTGCCGAGACAGGAGTGCGTTTTTGTGCAGCGATTTTCAGCTCTTCTACCCTAGGTGGGCGATCTCACCTCTGGCTTCGTGATGAGGATTTTTGAGGAAGTTTTGGTTTTCATTGTGCAGGGCATGTTAATTTTTTTAAAGCAACAATGCACTGTTTTCATTTTAGAGACCGCGTATCTTCATTTACTTCAGCTTCGTCATGTGCAGATGAAGATGCCAACAGTTCACCTGAGCGGTTCCAAAACTGTCCTGTTCATAACCCATTTGTTCTGAGATTCTTCGCAATAGGATAAAATTTACGCCTGCAAGCCAGGTGTGGTGGCACATGCCTGTAATCCCAGTATTGGGGAGGCTGAGACACGAGGATCACAGGTTCAAGGCCAGCCTCAGCAACTTACTGAGACCCTGCTTCAAAATAAAAAATAAAAAAATAGGGCTGGGTGTAGCTCAGTGGTAGAACACCCCAGGGTTCAAACCCCAGCAGCACCACCACCACCAAAAAAACAAAACCAAAAAAAAAGAAACCTACACTTGCAAACAAACAATAAGGGGACTTTGAACATAACTTGGATATTGACCTTAAGGAGAAATTGCTACTTTTTTGATATAATAATGTCTTGTGTTTATGGTTTATACAAGAGTCCTTGGCAATCCTGGGCAAGTTCTTTAACCTATAAAATGAGCCTAGCAGTATGTAACATCATACTGTTGCAAAAGTCAATGAGAAGCCAGGCGTGGTGGCACACCCTTGTAATCCCAGTACTTGGGAGGCTGAGATAGGAGGATCACAGGTTCAAGAACAGCCTCAGCCAACAGTGAGACTCTTGTCAACCTAGCGAGACTCTGTTTCAAAATAAAAATAAAATGGGTCTGGGGGTGTAGCTCGGAGGCAGAATGCCCCTGGATTCAATCCCCAATCACACACACACACACACACACACACACACACACACGGAACAAGTCAATGAGACTTTCCAGGAATCCTTGCAGCCCAGTGCCCAGCACATGGGGGAGCCCAGTCAGTGCAGGCTGAGCATGAGCAAGAGCTCCTCTTCAGGAGCGCTGAGCAGCCTTCAAGTGGCAAGAGCTCTAGCAGGTGTCCAGGCTGGCCACCTCACCCCTGCAGGAATCTCCTTTCTTACAGCCTAAAAGGAAGTGAGAAAACCTTCCTCTAACAATTTCTCTGTAAGAAGAACACATTTTGAATCTATGATTCATTTGAAATTATCTGATCTGTCCATCAACAAGTGCATTTCCTGGTGTCAACACTATGTGGATCTATTCAGGTTATCCAGGAGGAAAATGGAGTTCTTATCCTACAGAGTTCACCATCAACCTGAGAAGAGATTGTCAAGAGCAGAAAATACTGGGGCTGGGGGGAGACTGGCAGGAAGGAGCCCAGGGACTGATGGACGAGAAAGTGCTAACACTGGAAGCTGCAGACACAGGAACTGTTGAGAGAGTCATTAAACCAAGCTTCTCTGAGGTGGAGGGGACCCTGGAAAGATGAGTAGGGTATAAAAGACAAAGAGGAGATGAGAAATGTTGGAAACGAGCAAGAAGGGAAAATGCACTGTGGAGGAATCCCTGTTAAAACCCAACTCTAGCCAGGCGTGGTGGCGCACACTTGTAATCCCAGTACTTGGGAGGCTGAGACAGGAGGATCCGGGTTCGTGGCCAGCCTCAGCTACTTAGTGAGGCCCTCTGCAACTTAGTGAGACCCTGTTTCAAAATAAAGAATAAAAAATAGGACTGGGGGTATAGCTTAGAGGTGGAATGCCCCTGGGTTCAATTCCCAGTACTGCAAAATAACCCAACTCTGCGCACAGCCCCATCAGCGAGTATCTCCTGACTGCCAGGGAGGAAGGAAGCGGGCTTACCTAGCTCATCCGTGATGAGGTGCTTCCCTTGGATGGAGTTCCGGCACTGATTGCTTGGCCGGCTGCTGTTGCCCAAGTTAAACTGCACCTTCCATGGAATGGGCTGATCGTGGTCTTGAACCTGAAGGAGATTCCGATCTCTCACTGCCCTCTCCTCCTATAAAGAGACGGTAAACAGAAGGGTGAGGTCTTTTCTTGCATCTCCCCAACTTTTCACAGGAGCTACGGTAAGAGGACATTCACCTTGAAAGGCGTATACTACAGGAATCTGCACTTCGGGGGATAAGCACAGTCTGAGCAAAGTCATACAATAAACCTGTAGGAAAAAGTAGCAAGTCAGGGCTATGCCTCAAAGCTGCTATACTTACATGCGTGGCCCTGGGATGATGTGAACATTACACATGGGTATAAAAGTGTTGATTTTATGAAAAAAAAAACTGGAGGGAAAAAGTTCAAAACTTTTTCTTTCTGATGGTACATTATTATTTTTTACATTAAAGCAAATATACTGTGGAATAGAATGCAAAACTTGGATACTTTTAATATAGAAGAAGAAACTTGTCATCTCAGATGACAGCCAGATACATCCAGAGCACAAGGTCACTTTCACTTGTGGTTACAGACACTGGTGATACCCATGTGGGAAGACTGAAAGAGAGGGCTGACTTCCAGGTAAGATGAAGTGTGTCAACTCCCGCAAGTCTTCTGTGGAAGAACACCTAGGAAGTTACCCTTAGGACATGTTTCTTTACAGAAGCCATCCTGTCCGGCAGCCCTGTACCCAGCCCCGCGGAGGGAAGAGCCGCCCTGTGCCCAAGAGTTAGACCTTTTCTCCTAGCCCCAAAGCAGGCTGGGCAGTCCTCCAGTTTTCTTTCTTTGGGGGATGGTGGTGCAGGGGATTGAACCTAGGGCATTCTACCTCTGAGCCACACCCCCAGCCCTTTTTATTTTTTATTTGAAACAGGGTCTAGCTACATTACTGAGACTGGTCTCAAACCTGCGATGCTCTTGTCTCAGCTTCCCAAGTACTGGGATTGCAGGCGTGTGCCACCACGTCCAGCTAGTAATCCAGTTTTCAAAATCAGCTTTTCTGTACAAGTGCCAGAAAACAAGCCAAGCATGAGATACCCATCTTCTGAACGCTTCAATTTATTGCTGGAAAACAAAACAATTACAGAAGTCTCCGTCCCGAAGGCTTTCAGGTCCTTTAAACATTCGTCACTAACACTAACCATCTAATAGAGTTCTGTGGCTTTTACCATTAAGAATCATCTGGTGCAGGTGCAGTGGCGCATGCCTGTAATCCCGGTACTTGAGAGGCTGAGGCAGAAGGATTTGTCTCAAATTAAAAAAAAAAAAGACTGGCAGTGTTGCTCAGTGGTAGAGCACTTGCCTAGCATGTGCAAGGCTCCAGGTTCAATCCCTAGTAACACACACACACACACACACACACACACACACACAAACATACACACACGTCATGTGCCACTTTTTAAGCAAAAGGGAGTAACCTTGAAAGTTTGATGGCAACGTTTATTTACTTTAAAAAATGGACAAGATCTTTAAAATCACTAAGATTTATTTAGGAAAGTAATTTGAGAAGAGCTATTACCATTTAAAATATATATACCACACACTTTGGTCCAGCGAATTCTTTTTGAGGGCCATACCAATGTACAAGGATGCACAGGGATGTTTACTCCAGCAGTTTAAATGGGAGGAAACTCCTGGGTACCCAACTGAGAAATGACTGGATAAATGCTGGTATGGACATGCTATTATAATCAAGCCTAGATCTGACTCATCTATTGAGAGCAGTACTTAAACCTGACTTACCTTATGTACAAAGCTTAAGACAAATTCTGATTTCTGAGCCTACCCACCTACAAGGAACAGTCTCTGTGGATAAGAGCAGGAGTCAGTTTTTTAAAGAACCCACATGATTTACCAGGAAGACAGGGCTGCAGACCACTAATGTCTACAGTATATTAAGACATAAAACAAGCTGCAGAATCATGTGCATGGTGTCACCCATTATATTATGATAATAGTTATGTACACACAAGATGGTAAGCACTGAGATAAAGGTATAGAAAGAGATCCTACATACAGACTATTATACCATGGTAGGGGCACAAGTGATTATTAAAATTATCTCTAATCATCTTTGGAAGATTCATATCTTTAAAATAAAATATTAAAAATATGGTTATTAACAATAAGAGAAGTGTTTACAGGAACTACACTATCCTTGCAACTCTTCTGTAGAGCTGTAATAATTCCAAAATAAAAGGTTCATTTTTTTACCAACATTAAAGATAGAAATTACCCATAATCCCATTCCTTACTTAAACAAAACTATATTTGTGTTTGTGTATTAACTTCTGGCCTCTGACCCCAGTTTATACTACCAATTACGATGCTTTGCATGCGGCTCCTCTTGACACTAATTGGAGAGTAAAACATTTCCAAGTACCTACATTATCTCGATAATCACATTTTCAAGGCCATATAATAATCTGTCATGTTGATGTGCCATAATTTAGTAAACATCCGCCATGGATCAACATTAGGGCCAGATTTTTGTCACCATAGCTGGCACTGCAATAAAATATGAGGATTTTTCAAACTCTGCTGAATAACTGATAGTAGTAAATGCTGTATGGTGCCAAATAACACCCTAAAAGTTGTATCTACCACTGGTAACACTACCAGCATTTAAATAACAGTGTTCACAATTTTACCACAACCCTACCAGTATTGAATTTTGTTCTTTAATTTACTAAATGGAAAATAGTCTTTCATGGTTGCTTTAATTTCTACCCAGCCTCTCCCTGCTGTTTCTTTTAAGAAAGAAGTGGCACTAGCAGGCACAGGACAGGTCATACAAAAACAACATCTGTATTCCTCGGCTGGCGCGCGGAGGAGCTAAGTGCAGGAGTCGTGGGAATTGGAAGAAATCACTTAGGTGCACACTGCTTAACTACCTGTAAATTCATACCCTGCCGCTCCGCCGGGACCATATCAGTTAACTACATAATCAAGCCATGTGTGAGCTAAGCCGCGCTGCAAATGCTACCCTGGATAAATTAATAGCCATAAAGTCTATTAAGAGGCTGATCGGAGTACAGTAAACTGGCTCTTACGGCAAGGTTGAAAGTGCTCTGAACATTATTCCCAAGTTATCCTGTTATTCTTCCTGAAAGAAATGAGTTCACTGGCAAGTGCACTGCAGAAGGATCTCTGCCACACAGCTACATTCCTGGTAAACAAGAAAGCCATTCTCCCCGTACTTGGACTTGTTTTCAAAACACGAATATTTAAGACCTTGCCAAAAGGATCCTGTGAGGAGGAGCTGACAGAACACAACATGCCGAACCCGCTCTTGCTCCCAGGTCCAGTCTTGCAAAGGGCGTGGGAAGGGCCGCTGAGGACATTCCTCCACCAGACAGGGGCTTAAAACTTTTCCCAATGGCCGGGCGTGGTGGCGCACGCTTGTAATCCCAGTACTTTGGGAGGTGGAGACCTGAGGACCGGGTTCTCGTCCAGCCTCAGCTCGTGCACTCTCTCTCTCTCTCTCTCTCTCTCCCTCCCTGTCTCTCTCTCTCTCTCTCTACTTAGTGAGGCCCTCCACAACTTCGTGAGACCCGGTTTCAAAATAAAGTATAAAAAATAGGGCCGGGGGCATAGCGGAGGTAGAACGCCCCTGGGTTCAATCCCCGGTACCGGAAAAAAAAAAAACCTTTCCCCAAACTCTTCCCCTTGCCCTGCTAGGTTGTCTCAACTTTAAGCTTTTCACCATATATGTGTTTTTTAAATTAATATTACTCATGAGTCAATCAAAGGTATGGAATTTTTACAAAGTACTGAGGCTACAGAGACAAAGCTAGTCAGGTTCTCTATCCTGCAAGAGCTGTGGTCAGGAGGCGGCGGCTAATCAGTGCAGTCCACCCTGCGATGCTGTGACATGTCCACACGGGTACACTGGGGAGCGGAGCAAAGAGAGGGAATGAAAAGGAGCAAAAACACAAGAGAACTTTCCTCATAATTGTAAGGAGCCAAAGAAATGTTTTCATTGCTTATGTTATTTTGCCTTGATTTTAGAGGTTTATTAATAACTGTGCTGTGTATTTTCCAGGGGTTACCATGAAGGTCAAATGAGACCAAGGTCCCATAGAGAGAGAAAAGCACGTGAACACAAGGCACTGTGGCCATTAAAATATTTGCTTATGTGTGTCAAAAAACGGAGGCAGGGATAAAGGTCAGAGGGCTACCCAAACGTTTAATATTGGGGAACGCAGCCTGATAATGAAAAATTAGTTATAAAAATTATAAAGAGCTTTTCAAGGTGAAGAAAATGCTTATATGTTAAATGAAGAAACAGTACTCTTCAATTATGTGAAGAAACAGAAAAGATGCACAAATATAAAGAGTGGGCTCCCCGGTGGTAAGAGTCTAGGCAACTGTTCTCCTCCTCGGCCCTGTGCGGTACTTTACAAACTTGCTAGAACATACATGTATCTTGGTAATCAGTGGAAAAACAAACAAAAAGCCAGATCAGCAACCCATCCTTAATGATTAATTACACTTTATTTTAGATAGTATCTAAGTGGGCACCAATTTACATACTTAATTACTTCGAAGTGAAAGATGCTAATATGTTTCACCATGGGATGTGTTCAAGGAGTTATGCAAACAGCCCCGAGACTTGTGGGAGCCGCGCCACTGAGCAAGCAGGGCTGGCAACAGGAGAGGGCAGCAAGGACCCGCCCCCCAACACCAGGACCCGTCACCAGGCCCCTGCCTCTGTCAAGCCGGCTGTGTGGTTTTGTTTGGTATATAAATCACAATCTCAACTCACTGTGCTTCCTCCGTCTCTCTCCTCCTCACCCCAGGAGATGACGGGCACTCAGTGGACACTTCACCTGCACAGCAGCACGGCGCCCACCCTGCACGTCGGGGTTCACCGCTCACTGGTTAAAGAACGCGCCACGTGACCTGGCACCACTCGCCATCCCAACCCATCCCCAACGGCATCCCACCACCCTCACTCATTTCTCCTGTGCTCCCATCTCTAGCAATTTAAATTATCCCCCAAAGCATTAATTAACAGGAAAACAAAAGAAAAGAGGAATCCAAAGCAGCAGAGGCAAAGCAGTGCCCGTCGCCTCTGCGCCGTGACTCTGCGCCATGAGTTCAGTCTCACCCAAGAAGCAGAGCTAAGATCCCACGAAGCTCCCAGGTTCTCAAGCCTCTTCTCAACGAATGACACCCCCCTCCACCCACCATCCCCATTTTGTAGATGAAGAACCTGAGGCTAGAATAGATAAGCAAACCCACCTCCTGGCACATCGCTGCAGAGGGTGGCCAGCCAAGACTGAAGCCCCGTCCACAGCGAGGGCAGCAGCAGCAAACCCACACGGAAGAGCAGGGCCGCGCTGCTCCAAGACCGTGCTCCTGCTTGAAAAAATTACAAGGACCCCAATATGTGAGCTTCTGTCTGCTGTGGCTGTTGATGTTTACCATATCAAAAATCAAAACAATTCAGCGGGGTACGTGGTGCACACCTGTAATCCCAGTACGTGGGAGGCTGAGACAGGAGGATTGCAGGTTCAAGGACAGCCTCAGCAACGTAGCGTAGCGAGACTCTCAGAAACCTAGGGAGACCCTATTTCAAAATAAAAATTAAGCTGGGCGTGGTCATGCATGCCTGTAATCCCAGTAGTTGGGAGGCTGAGACAGGAGGATGGCAGTTTCAAGGACAGCCTCAGCAACTTAAATAGGCTCTCGGCAACTTAGTGAGACCCTGTTTCAAGATAAAAAATAAAATAGGGCTGGGAGTGTAGTTCAGAGGTAGAATATCCCTGGGTTCAATTCCCAGTGCCACAAAAAATAAATAAAATAAAATTCTTATAATATTTATTTTAAATCAAGTATTTATTCATTTTAAAGTAACAATAATGAACTCATGCCAGGTTCTCCTGTTTTTGTGAAAGAACTGTTTTCAAACAACACTAGTGAGAAGAGGGACAGTGTTTTCACATCTCTGTGACTCTCTGAGTGTCTGCAGAAGGGGGACGGCTGCATTCTCGTGTCTGCCTCTGCACTCAATCTGCTGCAGCCTGTCGCTTGGGTTGAAGAGCAAGAAGAAAATCTACCTCCCACAGATGCAAAGCTGGAAAGGGCTGGAGGAGTCTAGCAGCTTCTGCAGATGACGATGGGTGATACCGTACCATACTTGACACCAGATACTACACCTCAACTTGACAAGTGTAGTTCCTTACCAGTTCATTGCGAATACTGCAGCCACTTTGGAAAAGAGGCATACAGTTCCTCAAAAAGTTAAACACTGGGTTACCATCTGACCAGCAATTCCACTCCTAGGTACGTACCCAAGAGAAATGAAACTGTGCCCACACAAGCTTAATGGATAAGAGCCAGAGGGTGGAGACAAATCAAATGTCCATCAATGACAAATGGATAAAATGTGATACACGCTTACAATGAAATATTCAGACATAAAAAGGAGCTTCGGATCCATGTCACAACACAAATGAATTCTGAAAACATATGCCAACTGAAAGAAGCCAGTCACAAAAGACCACATATTATAAAACCCTATTTATATAAAGTATCCAGAATAGGCAAATCTATGGAAATAGAAAGTAGACTAGTGATTATTTGGAGCTGGGAGGCAAGGATAGAAAGATGATAAATGCTGTAAAATACAACTGTGGTGAAGGCTACCAAACTGTGAATTTATGAAATTTGTGAGTCGTATGCTTTAAATGGGTGAGTTATACAGTTATATCAATGTGAATTATATTTAAATAAAGCTGTTACCAAAAAGCAGCTCAGTACAATGTGGACTTTGAAACCATGTCAATGGGTTTTTCATGCACTGTTACAATAAAATCCACGCGTCTGTCTTGCACTTTGAACAGACCTTATGCAGATCTTCCAAATGCTGACAACATTTTCATTACATATCAAAAAAAAGTCACATTTGTTAATTTCACCAGGAACCAAATGGGTACATCTTTAACTGTTTGGAAGTTATCAAGCCCAGGATAGCAGATACACATTTTCCAAAATTTTAATTTTCACTTGAAAGCTTGAATTTTGCCTTTGGCAACAAATAATGTCAGATGTTTTCTGTGAAGTAACAGGCTCACTTCATTCGTTTTCAAGAAAACGTCTACCAAATACCCAAATCTAAAAAAGTGCAGTTTGCCACTCATCGTTTCAGGTGAAAGTGGTGTTTCATGAAAAAAAGTGGCTAGTTCAGCTGGTAACTCAATTGCCTCAAGAGAACCACATTTCAGTATGCAGAAGAGTGCTTGGCGTACGGATTTCCCATCTCCTCACTCAGAAAAGACAGGTACTTGAGGACTGAGACTAGAAAATTAAGCCAGGCGTGGTGGCGCATGCCTGTAATCCCAGTACCTGGGAGACTGAGATAGGAGGATGGCAAGTTCGAGGACAGCCTCAGCTAGTAGTGAGACTCTCATCAACCTAGTGAGACCCTGTTTCAAAATAAAAATAAAATAGGGCAAGGCGTGTAGCTCAGATGTAGAATGCCCCTGGGTTTAATCTCCAGTATCGCACACACAAAAAAGACTAGCAAAATAACCACTTTTACTGTTTCATTCTTAAATGAAATTAGGTTTTTAAACTATAAGTATGGCCGTGAAGAATGCAATGGCTACTAGTATAAGCTGGTGCCAATGTTTCGAATCATGCTAAAATACCAGTTTTACCCACCACTACTTGTGCACCATCAGTGAAAGTGTCAACAGAGGGAAAAAAGCAAGTAACATATTAGTGGTTTTGTAAAAATGATTCTGACCTTGCAGACCCTCTGAAGGTCCCAGGGACCTTTTGGGGGTGACAGACCACACTATGGAAATCAATGGGCCAGGTGATTCTAAAATCCAAACCTCAGTGACTTAACAGGAGAGATTATTTCTTGCTCATGTCACAAGTCTCACACAGCTAAGCGGAGGGGTCTGCTCATCCTCGTCTCTCAGGCTGCAGGAGGCCCCCTCTCGACACAGGGATGCCAAGCTCGCTGTGGCAGGGGAAGGAAAAAACACTATCCAAAGTTTCTACCTGGAAGCAACAGTCAGCACTGTAGGAGCTAAAGCAGACCACCTGAGCACTCCTACATTCAGAGAGGGGAGGAGATTCCATCCCACCTGTGCCTGGAGGGGGAGGACCAAAGGCCTGTGAACATCCCTGATGTCCACCACAGGAGGCCAGGAAAGGACATAAATGGAGAGTGGCCCACAGGAGAGCACATATCCCACGACCTAAGGATGCAGCTCAGCTCAGACCCCCTGACCGTCACGAGACCAGAATGTAGACCTAGTGCTAACAAATCTGATTTTTCAAGAGAAGGCAGAAGAAAAGATTTATTTGAAATCTCATACATTTTTAATCCCATTTATAAAAATCACTGTGCAAGCACTGCACCTCAGCTACTTCATCTTTGTCATGATGTTACAAATTAAGAATGGTCCGGTGTCAGATTCTCAGCCCACACCTTCACAAAGGAATAATATCCTTATCCACACAGAATTCTTACAAAGTTAAAAAAAAAAAAAAAGCCGGCGTGGTGGCGCATACTTGTAATCCCAGTACTTGGAAGGCTGAGACAGGAGGATCCGGGTTCACTGCCAGTCTCAGCTACTTAGTGAGGCCCTCTGCAACTTAGTGAGACCCTGTTTCAAAATAAAGAATAAAAAATAGGGCTGGGGGTATAGCTCAGAGGTAGAATGCCCCTGGGTTCAATCCCCAGTACCACACACACACACACACACACAAAAAGACACCCAATAGTAAAATGGTCAAAGTATATAAGGCAAAATAGAAAGAGAAACAAATTACCAAAAATTTGGCATGATGTTTAACTTTACCAACAGTCAAGGGAATAACACATCCTATGCAAAAATAAATCCCAAACAAAACAAAGATTGAAACATGAAAAATGAAATAGATAAAAGATATAAACTAGTCATTCACAGAAAAGGCAGTCTAAATGACCTGAAGTATACGAATGTACGCTCCACATATGAACACAATGAATTAATACACAGGTTTCATCTTTCATACATCAAATTTCAAGAGAAGAAAGGCTGATGACATGCTGTTAGTAAAGGTGTGGGAAAAGAGCAGCCCCCTCCATTTCTGCAACCTGACAGTATAACCCTGTGGCGGGACTAACAAGCTCTGCATTACTGGGGTAAAAGCGAGGAACGGCATAGGACAGGTCACCAAGCCAGCTTCATGAGCAGGCAATCTGTGCAGTCACACAGTGCTATGAACTGAATGCTCCCCCCCCCCAAAAAAAGTGTATGTTAAAGCCTTTATTCCCAAAGTGATATTAGGGGATAGTGATATCCCAAAACTAGAGGTGGGGGTCTCTAGAAGGTAATTAGGCTTCGACAAGGTCATGAAGGTGGAGGGCCCATGATGGTGGCTTATAAGGGAATGAAGAAAACAGATCTTTCCCCACCATGTGGGATAAAACCAGGACAGAGGACTGAATTCCAGAGAGCACTGAACTAAATGCAGGGCTCTTGTGTATGTGTGGGGGGAGCGGGATACTGGGGATTGAATCCAGGGGCATTCAACCTCCAAACTACATCCTCAGTCCTTTTCCTTTAATTTTTTATTTTGAAACAGGGTTTCACTAAGTTGCTGAGGGTTTCGCTAAGTTACCAAGGCTGGTAGCGAACCTGAGATCCACCTGTCTCAGCCTCCCAAGTACTGGGATTATAGGTGTGCACCACAATGCCAGGTACAATCTGATCTTTTTAAAGATTATTGCCCCTGCTGCTGGATAGAGTATAAGACAAGAATGAAAGACGGGCTACTGCAATGGTCCAGACAAGAGATGACAGTGGCTTGGTTGGCCTAGGGTGGCAGCAATTACGATGAAGAGAAATGAACAGAAATGAACAGGATACATCACAAAGGCAGAGCCCATGTTTTGGTTGTATGAAATGACCTAAAGAAAAGAATAAAACATTTGTGGCTTGAACTACCTGATAAGTAGTAATGCTCCTTAGTGAGACTGGGAAGATCAGAGGAAGAATAAAATACTGGCAGAGGAGAACCAACAGTTCTGTACTGGCCAAGTATAAGAAACCTACAAGTTGGGTGTGATGGCACACACCTGTAATCCCAGTACTTGGAAGGCTGAGACAGGAGGGTTGCAAGTCCGACATAAGCCTTAGCAACTTAGCAAGACTCTCAGCAACCTAGCAAGACCCTGTTTTAAAACAATAGATGACAGGTAGATAGATAGATAGATAGAAGATAGATAGATAATAGATAGATAGGGCTGGGGATGTAGCTCAGAGGTAGAACACCCCTGGGTTCAATCTCCAGTACCACAAAACAAAATACCTACAACACAAATCAAAAAGAGATTTCAAGCAGAAAGTCAAATGGTGGATGCCAGACACTGGGGGAAAGAGGGAATAGGTGGGCTAACTTTTTTTTTTTTTTGCAGTACTGGGGATGGAACCCAGGGGCATTCTACCTCTGAGCTACACCCCCAGCCTTATTTTTTATTCTTATTTTGAAACAGGGTCTCACGAAGTTGCAGAGGGCCTCACTAAGTAGCTGAGGCTGGCCGAGAACCCGCATCCTCCTGTCTCAGCCTCCCAAGTACTGGGATTACAAGCGTGCACCACCACGCCCGGCCTGGGCTTTTAATAGGTAAAGTTTTGTTTTTTATAAGACGAAGAGTTACGGAGATGATGGTGGCACATTATGAATATATTTACTATTGCTCAACTACACAGAAATGGTTATGAAAGTAAGTTTTATTAGTACTTTGCCACAAAATTTTTCAGGGAAAAAAAGGGATGTCATATAGAAAATCAGACTGAAGAAGTGGGGGTTTTCTGGACAGATCTAGGCTGGAGTTATAAACTGGGGAATCAACAGCATAGAGTTGGGAAACAGCAGTGCTAGAGATCACCTGAGTCAGGTAGAGAGGAAGCCAGAGGGCTGAGTCCTGGCACACAACACTCACAGAGTGTCACCAGACAGAGAAGGAACAACACATGACCCGTGGGAAAGTATCTGTGAGGAAGCAGAAACCCTGCAGTTCCCATGATCACCCACACATCCAGGCCAGCAAGACTTGCAACACTCCACCTCTGTTTATCTAAGAAGAGAGGTGGGATATAAATCTCCCCTTTTCGTAGAATCCCTGCCAATCCACTAAGACTAGGGTGACATAGTTTTATTCAGATACTATTCATTTATATAGTTTATTTATGAACTTGACCCTAGAGTGTGTCAATGGAAGCTCTTAATAACTACACCAGAACCACTGCATCACCAGGAGCTGTCCAGGGTCCATCCTGGGCTACGCTCACCCTTTCTAAAATCTCAAGCGCTGAAGCTGGACTTCTAAACAAATTTTGGGTCACATTTCCCATGAAAGCTCGCTTGCCATTTCTCCAGGAATTATCACATGGAAGAAAAACGAAAAGGGGGGAGGGAACTGGTGAAAAGAAAATTTCCCCCAGCCAAGTTGTGCACAGAAAAGGGGCATCTCGTGGGTCCCGTTGAGTCACCCCGGAGGACTCAACCAAGAGCCCCCCAAATTAAACGGGGGCAGCTGGCTGCCCCACCTCTTCTAGGCTTCCTCCGCTGCAACGCTGGGACGCCTAGGACGGTGGCAAGGTCGGAGCGCTCGAGGGCACGCCCCCTCGCAACCCAGGAACGGGCAGGTGAAGAGCACGCCAGCGACAATTTCGGGAATAAGCGTCCCTGAAAACCCATCGCGCCGAGTTCGAGTCCCCGCTCCGCCCCGGCCTTGCAACGCCTTCCCGCCCGGGCGCCAGCGGAACGGGCCAGCGCCCTCGCCGACCCGGGGGCCCGGGGCCACTGACCTGCTTCAAGGTGCTGCTGAGGAAGTACACCAGCGACAGCCCGAAGACCAGGGCCAGCACCCACCTCTTCCGCAGGAGCCGGCGCCACACCATGGCCGCCAGGTTCACCATCCCGGCGGGGACGCCCCGGGCGCGGAGCGAGGCAGGCCCGGGGACCCGGCGGCATGGCCTCTCTACGCGCCCCGCAGCTCGGTCCTCCGCGCGAGCGCCGGCCCCGCGGTCAGCGACCCAGCCAGCTCCCGGCAGCCGGCGCGCGCCGCCCCACGTGACCCCGCCTCCGCGGCGCCTGCGTCACCGACGGCCTCCTCGCCATTGGTTCCTGCGCAGCAGCGGCTTCCTATTGGCCGAATCCCGGGACAAGGGGGCGGGCAATCGTAAATGTGTGGTTGGCGGGTCCTAGCGCCGAGCCTTATAACCTGAGCTGGACCCTTACGAGAGGCCGGAAATACTCGGAAGTCACGTGCCGCCCAGGTCGCGCGAGTGATTGGCTGGGCTGGATGTGAATGATGCTGCTGTGATTGCTGAATTGTCTGGACAGGTAAAAAGAAAACGCGAATTTTTCCTTCCCCGGAGTGGTCTGTGTAGTCCCCTTCTCTTTCAGTCCTAGAGCAAATGCGCTGAGCTCGGTTGCAGGAATGAGAAGCGCTTGCGACATTGTGTGCAAAGTGCACCTGCCTGTTTCCAATGCCAGAGAGGCAGGAGATGCTCCCTTGCAGCATTCGGGGCGGTCATGAGAGGGCCCGGGGCACAACTTGAAACATCGCAAGCATCGAAGTCTCGTAGTGCTTCTTCATAGGGAGGCAGGAAGATGTGTAGATAAATGTTTGTTACATGGTGCTTCATTCAATTATTCAGGTGCAAAAAAATGTATTCCAGAATTTGATATTGAAATAATTATGTACGGCCTACTTCCAACAGAGACTCTGAGGCCCCTTCAAAAGCAAGCCTCCGAAAGCAGAGTCTTGGGCGCTTGATTTAGGAGGTTGTGTCAAACTCGTGGATGGAAACTTAGGGATACTGTATTTTATTTTCCCCAAGGATTTGCAAGTGATGGGGGATAGATTGTTGGGGGGAAGGTACTAAGCAAGTTACAAGTTCTTGAAAAACATATATGGAATGAGTTTTCTTTTATATACAAAGATGGTGCTGCTGACCCGTTTCTTAGTTTTCCAAGAGGAAAAGGAGAGTTAGTTGGTGGGTTGTGTCTACTCAGTGGTCCTAAGGAGCCTGGTGAGGAGTAGGAAACCATTCTACAGCCTGTTATGGTTCCTTGAACTAAGAGTTAGGTACTACTTGTAGTCCTGGTACAGGAAAATATTCCAGGAGGCTAAACCTACTCATGGAAAGTGTGTGGCTGTTATTTCTATTCTAGCGTGAAAGGAAGGTGGGGTGGGGAGCAGGGTATCTAGACAAAGGTAAGTGGGAGACCCAGCCCTGTTTTAGTCATTGAATAGATTCTTGTTGACTGCTCTTGGTACCAGGCAGTGTTCTAAATGCTGAGGTAGAAGAGCTAACCAGGTAGACCTTATCCCTATTTTCATGGCATTTATATCCTAATAGGGGAAGATCCCAAGTTAATCAACGTGCATGTAAGGGACTGGGAAGTTCTGTGAAGAAAATAAAACAGAGCAATGTTAGGAGGGATTGGGTGAGTGAGAAGGGAAGGCCCCTGGGAGGAGGTGACGTTTGACCAGAGGGAGCTAGCTGTCCAACATTCCAAGGGAAAAGCTTTGCAGGGAGAGGGAACAGCCAGTACAAAGGCCCCGAGGCAGGGACAAACTGACATATTAGAGGAACAGCAAGGCCAGTGAGGCTGGAAGGGAGTCATAGGAGGGAGAGTGGAAGAAAATGGGGTTGGAAACGGGTGATGCTACATGAGTCAGAACCAGTAGGCTATGAATGGAGCTTGGATTTTATTCTGGTTGTAGAGAGAAGTCATCGGTGGGTCTAAAGCATATTTTCTGTATTCCTCAATCAGGGCTCATATTTTGACAATAAGACAAAATGCATTAAGATCTTAATTGTCCTTAAGAGTCTCAAAGAATGCCTGTAATCCCAGTACTTGGGAGGCTGAGACAGGAGGATCTCAGGTTTGAGGTCAGCCTCAGCAATTTAATGAGGCCCTCTGAATCTTAGTAAGACCGTTTCAAAATAAAAAATAAGCCGGGTGTGGTGGCGCACGCTTGTAATCCCAGTACTTTGGGAGGCGGAGACCGGATGATCCGGGTTCGCAGCCAGCCTCAGCTCGCTCTCTCTCTCTCTCTCCCTGTCTCTCTCTCTCTACCTAGTGAGGCCTGCCGCAACTTCATGAGACCCGGTTTCAAAATAAAGTATAAAAAATAGGGCCGGGG
>PVJS01019059.1:0-34151 GCA_004027185.1 Glis glis | reverse complement strand
GGAAGGGGTGCTGCGGGAAGGAGTCCTGGGCAGGAAGGGGTCCTGGGCGGGGAGGGGTGCGGGGTCCTGGGACGCGCGGCCCGGCGGGGCCGAGGGGCTCCCGGAGGCGCCGGGAAGGGCAGGGGTGGCTTGGAAGGGGCGGGGAGGACCCGGGCGCGCTGGGGTCCCCGTGGAGAGGCGGGATCGTGGACTCCGGAACGCGCAGGGTCGCAGGGGCCAGGGAGGGCTGGGGTCGCCGTGCCTCCTCTTCAAAATAAAGTCGTGCAGCTTCACCCAGGTGTTTCTCCGGTCAGTGCCCGCGGCGGGCTGGGGAGCCGCTGGGAGGGACGCGGGACCCCGGGAGGGAGGGCCAGAGGGCCAGAGGGATGCAGGACTCCGGGAGGGACACAGGACGGGAGGAACACAGGATTCTGAGAGGGACAGAGGACTCCGGGAGGGACGCAGGACCCCCAGGATGGAGGGATGCAGGACCCCGGGAGAGACACAGGACCCCGGGAGGGACGCAGGACTCTGGGAGGGACACAGGACAGGAGGAACACAGGAACACAGGATTCTGGGAGGGACAGAGGACTCCGGGAGGGACAGAGGACTCCGGGAGGGACGCAGGATTCTGGGAGGGACAGAGGACTCCAGGAGCTGGAGATGCAGGACCCAAGGGAGGCCCTGCCGGACCCAGGAGAGCTGAGATGGAGGGTTCCCACCTCCAAGGGATTCTGGGGAGGACTGCAGGGAAGGGGAGGACTGCAGGGAAGGGGAGGAGAGAGAATCCCAGTCCTGGCCGGCTGCTGGCTGGCCTTTGCCTTTGCACATAATTTCAGACTCCCTAAATATTATCATTTCCTTATATTTGCGTTATCACTTTCTTTTATTATTTTTTGGCAGTAAATGCAGACGTGATGCCCTTTTATCCCTAAACACTTCTGTGTGTTTCCATGATCAAAGTCAGGAAATGAGTGGGGCGTGGTGGCCCACACCTGTGATTCCAGTACTTGGGAGGCTGGGACAGGAAGATTGTAGGTCCGACAGCCTCAGCAAATAGTGAGACTCTCAGCAACCTAGCGAGACCCTGTTTCAAATATAAATAAAATAGGCCGGGCGTGGTGGCACACGCTTGTAATCCCAGTACTTTGGGAGGCAGAGACCGGAGGACCTGGGTTCATGGCCAGCCTCAGCTCTCTCTCTCTCTTTCACCTTAGGCCCTCCGCAACTTCGTGAGACCCGGTTTCAAAGTAAAGTATAAAAAATAGGGCCGGGGGTGTAGCGCGGAGGTAGAACGCCCCTGCGTTCAATCCCCGGTACTGCAAAAAAAAAAAAAAAAAAAAAATAGGGCTGCGGGTGTATCTTGGAGGTAGAATGCCCCTGGCTTCAATCCCCAGTAAAAACACACATACACACACACACACATACATACACAAACACACACACACACAGAGTCAGGAAATGAACATTGGTATTGTTACCTAAACTACAGCCCTTATTCAAATGTCCAGTTTCTTTTTGTAGAATCCTCTGTTGGAATCCAGCCCCCCCCCCATTTCTAGCAGGGAAGAGAGGTTCCCATCCCCCTCCTCCTGCAGGTCTGTTTCCAGAGCCAGGAACATGCTGGGGCTGCTGTGGGATGGGAGGGGCCGGGAGCTCTGAATCTGTCTTCACACCCAGGGGCTGGTCCAGGAGCCAGATGTGACATTGTCCCACAAATGCGACACTTCCTTGCAGGAAGCTGGGGGCATGCTGCAGGAATTCTAAACATGTTACCGGATTAAATTCTATCCACCCAGGTCAAAATGTGTCATCAGCATCGTCTTACAGGAAGAGAAGTCGCAGCCCAGGGCAGGCCAGTGAGTGCTCTTAGTCACTGCTGGTCAGTAATAGATTCGGGACGTAACCCAGGGCACATTCTGAGGGTCTTGGCCTTTCTACCACTGTTCAGACTTGCTCCCCATGCCTGGAACTGAGAAGTGGCCCAGTGTCCCCACAGGCTGCAGGCCAGCTCCTGGCCTGACCTGGCTTAGTCAGCAGCCACAGGCACGGCGCCAGTGGCACCTGCTAGGGGAGTCTTCCTTACCCCGTCAGCTGCGGCCATCCCTCTGCTGGCGGGACTTCTGGGGCACCTCTGGCTCCCTGGTTGTCTTTTGCCATGTCGTGACTTCAGTGATATATTAATGATAGTTTGATTGGAGGGGTGGGGTGGGGAGGCAGCCTGCAGTGGCCCTACCCACACCTCGTGCCAGGTAGGCTAGTATCTCCTGAAACAGCAAGATGGGAGGAGGTGACAAGACCCCAGGCTCAAAGTGCAGAGACCGAAGCCGGGTGTGGTGGCGCACACCTGTAATCCCAGTACTTGGGAGGTTGAGACAGAAGGATCACAGGTTTGAGGCCAGCCTCACCAAGTAGTGAGACTCTCATCAACCTAGCGAGCCCCTGTTTCAAAATAAAAATAAAATAGGGCTGGGGGGGGGTAACTGAAAGGTAGAATGCCTCTGGGTTCAATGCCCAGTGCCACCACACACACACACACACACACACACACACACACAAAGTGCAGAGACCGACTCAGAAGGACAATGTCTTGTGTTGGAGATGGCCCATCTGGAGAGGGGCGAAGCTGACATTCAATTCTGTCTTGTAGCTCAGTCCTGGACTCTTGACACTCTGCTCAGCCTCCTAGCAGGGTAGGGATGGCCAAGGGTTTAAAAAAAGTCCTGAAGGGAATGGCTGCCCTCCAAAGGACATTGAGCCCCTGGGTGTGAGCCTGGGTGCTGGTGGAAAGGCAGCCACCATGATGGGGCGTATTGGGGCTGGAGGTGCATCGCCTGCTGCATTACCTGATTCCAGCAGCAGGTGGCAGTGTGGGCAAGCAAATCCTGACCTGCCTTCAATTGCCTTTGGGACACGTGCACACTTGGAACTGGGTACACCTGTCCTCCAATCTTGCCATATTTTTTTTTTTTTTTGAGAAAGGGTTTCACTATGTTGCCCAGGCTGGCCCTGAGCTCTGGGGCTCTTGGGATTCTCCCACCTCAGCCTCCTGACAATCTTGTCTTTATTTTAAATTTTGACATCTTGTGGGTTTTGGGGCGCTATTTATCACATATTATTTATCTTGCTTTTTTTTTGCAGTAGTGGGGATTGAACCCAGGGGCATTCTACCTCCGAGCTCCACCCCCAGCCCTATTTTTAATTCTTTATTTTGAAACGGCCTTGCTAAGTTGCGGAGGGCCTCACTAAGTAGCTGAGGCTGGCCGCGAACCCGGATCCTCCTGTCTCAGCCTCCCAAGTACTGGGATGACAAGCGTGCACCGCCACACCCAGCTTATCTTGCTTATGAAGGTGTTTTTTTTTGCATACCCCTAAATTTTGTACCCCCATGAGTGCCTCGTCAGTCCCTGCTCTGCCTCAGAGGCACAAACTTTGGGGAATGTTTTAGAAGCGATGCAAACAACAATAGAGTTAAGGGGCTTCCTTTCTAGAAATTCAGCTTCTGGCCCTGAGCTGCCTGGACACAGGCCCAGGGCAGAAGCCTCCTCATCCCTGCACTGGCCGTTTCATTTTGTGCAGTCGCCATAGGCCATTGCGCGCACGCGCTTGCGCATTCTCTAAGTCTAAATGTGTAGTTTCGAGTGTCTGGTGGACACGCCACCTAGAAGCCCTCAGGCGCTTAGGTCAACGTGCTCAAAGGGAATCGGGCGTCTTCCACCGACGTCCACTGCTGTGTCCGCCAAGTCCCCACCCGCCCAGTCATCCATGCTCCAAACTGGTGGGGCACCGAGGGCCTCAGCACCCGTCCCACTGGGGATTCACATACTTACCAGGACACCAGAGTGTGCCTCCCAAGGAGCTCCCGGCCATCCCCCTCTCCTCCCGCGCCAGTGCTGCTGGGCTCAAGTCTCCCGCTGCAACCATTGCCAGTACCATTCTTCCTGGGTCCCACCTTCCCCACGTCTCTCGTGCCCTTTACTGCAAAACCCGTCAGGTGGACAAAAGGCTCACTCGGGGCTGGTGGGACCCATCGGCCCTCCTGCACACGCGCACACACCTTCACGTCAGCTGCAGACATTGGTCCCCTGGTGTGTCCCCAACACCCCAGATCTCCAGGCAATATTTCTTCCTTTGATTTTTGGCTTTGCAACGAGAAAATGGAGATATTAATAAAAACAAAGAAACTGAACAGGGCTTATGCTGACCCCAAAGCCCTTTACTCTGGGCCTGAGAACAACTTAGAAGTTACCTCATTCAGTATTCGTAAACTCGGGAGGAAGACGTTGCTAAACTTATTACTATTTATTTTTATGGTACTGGGGATTGAACCCAGGGGCATTCTATCTCTGAGCTACATCCCCAACCCTTTTCATTTTTAAACATTTGAAGCAGGGTCTCGCTAAGTTGCCGAGGTTCTCAGTAAGTTGCTGAGGCAGGCCTCAAACCTGCAATCCTCTTGCTCAGCCACCCAAGTACTGGGATTACAGGTGTGCGCCACCACGCCTGACTGCTAAATTTATTTTATAATGGAAGAAAGTAAGATATGAAGGTAACTTTGCTGAGAACATTCCATGATGAGGGCTGGAATCTCAGCGCAAGTCTTTGCGTTCCAGAGACCACACGGCCACCTGCTGTACACACTGACTCCTTCCTGGGATCGGAAAAAAGTTTTCAGCTGTTTCATGACGTGATTGTGAAAGATTTGTAGAAAGGACTTGATAGTGCTGAGTATTGGTGTGCATTTGTGATTGGATCCTGTAAAAGCACATTTTATAGCCGGGTGTGGTGGCACGCGCCTGTAATCCCAGGACTTGGGAGGCTGAGACAGGAGGATCTCAGGTTCAAGGACAGCTTCAGCAAGTAGTGAGACTCTCATCAACCTAGCGAGACCCTGTTTCAAAATAAAAATAAAAATAAAAAATAGGACTGGGGGTATAGCTCAGAGGTAGAATGCCCCTGGGCTCAATCCCCAGTGCCACAAAAAGCACATTGTATCCATATTTTAGGGCTATTTCTAAGGCTTAATGTAGAGTCTATGCCACTTGCTTTTCATTGGTGACTCCTTTATGAACAAGAAGTCACAAATCTTTACATTGAAAATCCTGGCACAGGCTGCAAAGCACTAACGCGTTTCTCCACTAGGGGGCACTGCGATCTCGTTGAATGAGGAGAAATACCTCAAAGATCAATGCAACCTTCAGGTGAAGAAACCGAGGTACAGAGAGAGTAAGAGACCAGCCCAGGGCACACAGCTTGCTGGAGAATGAGCTCAAGCGTTTCACTTTCTCAGGAAGAAGCAGCTTTGTGCAGACCACGTCTCCAAACAGCCCACTAGTGAGGGCTGGGTGCCCACTTGTGCCAAGCGCTCTGCCCAGAGCCTGCTCCTGAGCCCGCTGTCCCCTGCCCAATGGGACACTTGGTGTTTAAAGAGTTCAGAGACAATGGAGGGGGTTAGTTTTGCCCTAGGGAGTGGCTCTCCTGCTTTTGCATAGCTGAGAAAAGAATTGGGCAGTATGGTCGGAAAATGTTTGTTTTGGATGAGGATGGGCCAACTAATCAATAGGTCGAAAGTGAGGTGGGAGCCGGGTGCAGTGGCGCACGCTTGTAATCTCAGTACCTGGGAGTGTGAGGCTGAGACAGGAGGATTGCAAGTTCAAGGACAGCCTCAGCAACTTAGCGATACCCTGTCTCAAAATAAAAAATAAAAAAGGTTGGAGGTAGCCGGGTGTGGTGGCATACGCTTATAATCCCAGTACTTGGGAGGCTGAGACAGAAGGATCTCAGGTTTGAGGACAGCCCTAGCAAGTAGTGAGACTCTCATCAACCTCGTGAGACCCTGTTACTAAATAAAAAGTAAAATAGGGCTGGGGTGTAGCCCAGAGGCAGAATGCCCCTGGGTTCAATCCCCAGTACCAACAAAACAAAACAAAAAGCGAGGTGGGAAACTAGGGTTTGCTCTGACCTCTGGGGGTTTCTTAACCAGGCAAACCTCAAACCAGGTGGTAGTCATTCAAAGGCAGTGACCCCGGGTCAGGAAGAAACCCTAGAATTGGATTCTAGCTCTGCCGCCTTCTAGCCCGGTGGCCGTGGGGAGCCGCAATCTCCAAGCGGCAGCTTCCGCATCGGTACACTTTGCAGTGGGGAGCCGAGGTCCAGAAGCTGCGGGCGGGTTTCCCAGCCTCTCGGGTCACCGAGGCTGGCCTGGCCGTTGGGGCCACTGTCTCTTCAGATCACCTGTGACTCGTTCTCTCAAGACCATCGGAGAAAAGCCCGGAGCCCTCGTCTGCTAAGCGATCGATCATCTGCTCTGCCTCCACAGCGGGTTCAAGTTTCTGGGGTGGCGCGAGGGTGTATGCAGGGGACCGAGAAGCCGCCCAGCCGCTGGGGACCACGGTGACCCTGGCTTGGGACGCTCTCTCTCTGTCTCCCCCGCGGTGGAGCCGGCCACTGCCTCTCTCACGCCAACCCTGGGAAAGCCTCGAGCCCGCTGCCTGGCGCACAATTATGGAGATCACAAGACAATGAAAACGCTTTGGAGACATAACCGTCCCACGTGAAAGATAACAAAAACCGTGATCTTTACTTGGTAGGAAAAATAACAGTGTACTCAACTGTGAACTGGTTTCTTTTTGTACAAGAAAAACATTCTCTTGGGAAGACTACCTCAGTGAATTCTGACCATGCTAAGCCCTGGGCAGGGGCACGCTAACCATGGTTGGCAACCATCGGATCAGTTATTGTTGTATATGGATTTTCTTTTTTTGCAGTGGGAGGTTGGAAGCCAGGACCTCTAGTATTCTATATCTCCAGTTCCATTATACAGATTTTTATTTTTTTGCGGTCCTGGGGATGGAGCCCAGGAGCTACACCCCCAGCCCTATTTTATTTTGAAACAGGGTCTCAGTAAGTTGTAGAGGGCCTCGCTAAGTTGCCAAGGCTAGCCTCGAACCTGCAATCCTCCTGTCTCAGCCTCCCAAGTACTGGGATTACAAGCGTGCACCACCACACCCAGCACTATACGGATTTTGGCAGGAAGTAGAGGTTGACCTGGAAGAACTTGGTGTAACCAGTTAGTTTCAGTAGGAAATACACATATTTATTAGTTGGGATTAGATTTGGTCACAAATAATAAAAAACCCCTCAAAGTCATAGGGCCATAAACAGGGCAGAGGTAGTATGATGCTGGAGGCGTCTCCATGGTCACAGAGGATCAGGGTTCTTTTTATTTTCCTGCTCTCCCATCCTAGCATGGACCTTCCATCTTTGCAGTCACCTCTGAATGGCTGCCAAAGCTCCAGCCCTTGTTACCCACATTCCACCCATGGAGTAAGAGGACAGAGAGAACGGGCAAGAAAGGTCTAAGCAGCTTCCTTAAATCTGTCTCATCGGCCAGCACTTTTCTTAGCACGTTGCTGCAAGAAAGGATTTAAGAAGCGCAACCTCTTAGGTAGGTGCATTGATATCCAAATAAAATTCAACTCTAAGGAGAGAGGGGCAAACAGTAGGCAGCCAGAGGCCTCTGCCATGCAGCCAGTGTGTTTTGGGGGACAGGGAGCTAGGCGGCCGGAGAATTGAAAGATCTCGAAGAAGAAACGATGACTTCTTGTTCCGGTTCCCAACACCTTGCTGCTGTGAGTCTTTCCCTGGAAGTCTGATTCCAGCTGGGTGGCTGATCAAGCCCTCGCTCCTTTTCAACCAATTTCTAGTCCTAAGCAGGCTGTCTCGGCCTCTGTTTTGGATTGGTCTCTTGTTCGGCCAACTCTTTCTAGAAGAGCCTGGGCCGAGGGGGTGTTCCGCCCCCCGCCCTACCTTCCTACTGCCTAGTCGTGGAGGGGCAGAAACACGGATTGCCAACTCCGAGTCAGAAAGCCCCTAGCACTGTTGGGGTGCTCTGGCGGACGCTGCTTGCTCCGTAGTCCCGCCACGGATGGTAGCCGCCTTAAGCAGCTCCCTAATAACTATTCCGTGGTTCCTGCCACAGAAGGTCGCTGCACCAGGCAGCTTCCTGATCAATAGTCTTCTCGCACTGTAGCAAGACTCTCAGCAACCTAGCGAGACCCTGTTTCAAAACAAAAAATATTAAGGGCTGAGGGTGTAGCTCTGAGGTAGAGTGCCCCTGGGTTCAATCCCCAATACCAAAAATAAAAGAAAATGAAGTACAAGCATACGCTTCCCATGTCTCCACGCCACCGTTTTCCTGGTAGAACGCCGCTGGACTTTTAAGACTTAACTCTCCCAGAACATCTCTCTCGGTGCTTTCCGCCAAGCACTTAGCAGGAAAATTTCTACAGTCCTCAGGACTCAGTAGATTTTAAGCAAGATGGGCCGGGAAAGCTCAATGGCAT
The DNA here is from genome assembly GCA_004027185.1 of Glis glis. Lineage (NCBI taxonomy): Eukaryota > Metazoa > Chordata > Mammalia > Rodentia > Gliridae > Glis > Glis glis. The sequence continues at coordinate 25,827 of PVJS01019059.1, read as the reverse complement.
CCCAGCTACAGTGGACAGCATGGCAGGTGGCGTGGGTACAGCTCTCTCAGATGTCACCACAGAGGAAGCAGACAGTTGCCACGAGATCTAGAGCACATTCCTTTCTGACACCACAGTTCCTGTAACTTATATAAGGTGTGCGTGCGTGTGCGTGTGTGCGTGTGTGTGTGTGTGTGTGTGAGTGTTACACTTTAGAAATCTATTGTGAGTTTGGGGCACTCATTAGACCCAAACTTTGCCATTTAAATAGGAAAGAGAAGCCAGGTGTGGTGGCGCACGCCTGGAATCCCAGTACTTGGGAGGCTGAGACAGGAGGATTGCAGGTTCAAGGCTGGCCTCAGCCACTTAGGCGAGGCCCTGTTTCAGAATAAAAAAAATAAAAAGGGCTGGGTAGCTCGGAGTTAGAATGACCCTGGGTTCCATCCCCAGTACCACAAAATAAATAAATAGGAAAGAGAAACCGGGCGCTCTGTTGTGCAGAATGCCTGGTTTCTGTGACCAGCCTGTGGTTAGGAGATGCATGGTCCTCTTACTGCTGTTGCTCCAGGGCTGGCTCAGGGACGACCCCTTCCTTCTCAGAGCTCCCAGTCCTGGGGTCTCCCCACTAAGCCTTTCTAGAGCACCCCTCGGAGCCCATTCAGTCCCCTGTGCTACCGGCCTCCACAAAGCAGAGCTTCCCAACCTCGGTACTGTTGCCATATTGGGTGCGACAGCTCCTTGCTGGGGGGGCTGTCCTGTGCAGTGTGGGGTGTTGAGCAGCCCCCTGACCTCTGCACCCTGGTGGCCAGCAGCACTCTGCTCCAGCGTTGAGCCCAAATGTCTGCGATCCTTACACGGGAATACGAGCGAGCTCTCCTCCTCGCTCGCTCGGGGAGCCAGCTTGCCATCTCTTGGTCAGTGCTGCGTGTCCCTTCTGTTCAAGCAAGAAGTCCCGATAAAGAGTCTTGTTCCCGCCCCATTGCGCCTGTATCTGATTTTTCCACGAGAGGCACAAGAACCCACGGAGCCGGGAACAGCAAGCTGGATCAAGAGTGCCCGGCGCCGTCCTCCCCGCTGGCCTGGCCAGTCCTCTCTAGTCCCCAGTGGCCCGTGTTAGTCAGCTTTTCATCACTGTGACAAAACACCCAAGGAAAACAATTTAGAGGAGGAGAGATTGATTTGGGCTCATGGTTTCAGTACTTGACCAACCCACCCCATTGCTCTGGGCTTGAGGGGAGGCTGACCATCATGGCGGGAGGGCATGGTGGAGGGAAGCTGCTCCACTCATAGCAGCCAGGAAGCAGAGGTGGGGGGACAAAAGAGGGGGGGACATTGTTCCCCAGTGGCCCCCTGTGAACACTGCTGCCCTGGGGACCGGCCTTCATTGCACGAGTCTTTGGGAATCCTTTATATTTAAACCATAATATGGGCCAAATATGGGTTTCCTCTCCCTGTCAGGTGGGAACAGAGTAGGTTGCTGCTCCTAAAGCGGTTCCGGCTCAAGGTCAACGCGGAGGCAAGCCTGGCATTGACAGATACAGTGCGGTAACTGAGCAGCCGCCCTGGAGCACTCCCGTGGGCCGTGACAGAGTGCAGGGTCTTCTTTTTTAGCATCCGAAATGAAAGTTATTAGGGAATGTTGCTGGGAAAGCTTTGCAATGTATTTTCATTAGATGATAGATTAATGTACTGTAGTCGGCTTGCTAATGGAACTCGCGGTATGGTCGGTTGCCTTGGGAGCAGAGCTAGAAACGGAAGCTCAGGGCTGGGGAAACGGAATAAATAATGGCAAAGAACCCTCATCCCATTTTCTGACTGCCCCTGCAGCCGCAGCCCACATGTGGGACCACGTTTGTTGAATGAATGCGTGACAACCTAGGGCTAGTACTCTCTCCCCCTCCCGCCCACCCTCTGCAGAGCATTTTACACGGCAACTTCTTCTCTACCAACACATAGCCTGGTGGCTCGCACCCAGTAGGTATTCACTAAGAGTGGACGGAAATAACTGGGCTGGATTGGACACCCGTCTGAATAAATACCATACGGTTTAGCGCTACTAGCGCTGAAATGCTTCATGCAAACCGAGGCAGATGTGCTGTCATGTACAATTATGGCTCAAGCCTTGGCAAAGATCTGAGGGTGAACAGGAACATCTTGATGTATTTGTGCAAGAAATCTCCGTTGGCAACAACTGTAGCAAGCCCAAATTTTCCTCTCAAAAGTCGATGTCTCTGGCCTGCAGAAAATAAATTAGATTGATTTTTTTTAAACACCAAAGACAAAGGCTTTATTATCTCAAAAGGACCTTGTTATCCAGGTTATTTAAGGAAAACATAATTGAAAATACAACTTCATCTTGGATAAATTGGAGTGATTTGACACCGGGCATTTTTTTTTTTTAAGGACAAAGCATGTTTATCTTCATTATTGGAAATGTCTTGTTGCCAGTGTTTGTTAGAGAGACTGTTAGGGATCCGGGCGTGGTGGTGCACCCTTGTAATCCCAGTACCTAGGAGGCTGAAACAGGAGGATCACAGGGTTGAGACCAGCCTCAGCAACTTAGTGAGACCCTGGTTCCAAATAAAAAATAAAATAGGGCTGGGGTTTATCTCAGAGGTAGAATGCCCCTGGGTTCAATCCCCAGCACCTAAATAAATAAATAAATAAAGTGTTAGGTGCAGACATGCCACCATGTACCCTTTCAAGAAGTGACGGAGATTTCTGGAAGATCTGACCTGGACAGGAATGGATCATCTCTGAAGAACATATTTCCCAGCTGGACGTGGTGGCACACGCCTGTAATCCCAGTACTTGGGAGACTGAGACAGGAGGATCGCAGGTTCCAGGCCAGCCTCAGCAACTTAGCAAGACCTTGTTTAAAAAAAGAAAAAAATGGCTGGGGTGTGGCTTGGAGGCAGAATCCCCCTGGGTTTAATCCTCAGTACCAAAAAAAAAAAAAAAAAAAAACCAAAAAACATGTTTCCCAGTTATCCTTCCTTCAATTGGCCTGAGTTTTCTGATCTGTAAAACGAATGGTTTGGTCACTAATTTTTTTTTTTTTTTTGGTACTGGGGATTGAACACAGGGCATTCTACTTGTGAGCTATATCCCCCTAGCCCTATTTTTATTTTTTATTTGGAAACAGGGTCTTGCTAAGTTGTTGAGGCTGTCCTTGAACCTGTAATCCTCCTGCCTCAGCTTCCCAAGTACTGAGATTACAAGCATGTGCCACCGTATCCGGCTTCACTAAATCTTTAACACTCCTTCTAATCCTAATTTTACACATTTTTTTTTTTTTGGCCAGGTGAAGTGGAGGGCAGTTGGTCAGCTAGTACCAAATTATGAATCTTAGTTTCTTGCTGTTCTTGGAGGTGATTATGTAAGAATTGGGGAGAAAAAATGATTTTTTCCTCAGTCCTCAGTCCATAAACTGTTCTTGGAGGTGATTATGTAAGAATTGGGAAGAAAAAATGATTTTTTCCTCAGTCCTCAGTCCATAAACTCGCTCCCAGAATCATGTCTAATCAAACATTCAGGTATCTGCGGCCCACTGACGTTCACACATAAAATGAGCCACCATGGCAACTTATTGTCTTCTAACGTAACCAGGACTGGAAGGCTGCGTTTGTCTCCTCACCTGTGTCTGCAAACGGGAGCTGCGTGGCCTCTCTGCCTCCATTCTGCACCCTTCCAGTCAGGAACAGCAGGCCTGACTGATAAACACCTTGGGGTGTGTGGAAACTACCCTATCGCCACCTACACGGCCCCGCCTGATCAGTCCTAAGATAATGACCCACCAGACCAGTTGGACTAAGTCTGCTTGTCCCTGGCCCCCCTCGTTTATATAGTCTGGGAGCCATCAGCACCCCAAGATGGCTGGAAACGTTGAACGTTGGTCCCTGTCTTCCGGGACAGCTATACTGGTTAAAACTCCTTTCCTTCGTGCTACACCCCCAGCCCTATTTTATTTTTCATGTTGAATCAGGGTCTCACTAAGTTGCTGAGTGCCTCCTTCTGTTGCCGAGGCTGTCCTCAAACCTGGGATCCTCCTGTCTCAGCCTCCTCAGTACCGGGATTACAGGCGTGTGTCACTATGCCCCAGCCCTTGCCTGCTTCTCAACATTACGTTTCTGCTTGGCTTTCCGGGCCACTGGCTGGACCTGATTCCTTGGGACCCCAGAGCTGGGCATCTGGCCTAGGGCTCAAGTAACAAAATGAACATATACTTTGAGAATCTGGGTCCTCGTCAATGGGAAGCCATCAAGCTTCACTTTGTAGGGTGTTAGATGCCCCCCGGGAGCTCCTTAGTTAAGCTCTGAGAGTGAGAAGCAGTTGGCCACCATTTTGCCACCAGTGAACCTCAACGTTCAGAAACCCCGGCTTCTCTCCGGGCACAGGAATCACATTCCTTTTAAGACTTAGCTCTTCCCAGTACTTGGGAGGCTGAGACAGGAGGATCACAGGTTTGAGGACAACCTCAGCAAGTAGAGAGACTCTCAGCAACCTGGAGAGAGACTCTATTTCAAAAACAAAAACTAAAAAGGGCTGGGGGTGTAGCTCAGAGATAGAATGCCTCTGGGTTCCATCACCTGCAATGCACTCATGCACATGCGTGCACACACACACACACACACACACACACACACACACACACTCACAGCCCTGCAGGGTCAGGCAGGTGTGCTTACCAGAGAAGGCACAATTCAGGTCTCTGTCTACGTCTGTGTTGTCCTGGAGGCGCCAGGTCTTCATCCCTCCAGCCAGCAAACTGATAGGAGCATGTTATTCTTTAACAGGGGGACAAGGAGACAGAGAGGACAACAGCAGGGAGGAGGGAAAATGTCAGCTTTGAAACAGGCCATCCGTTAGCTGCCAGGGTCAGAAGCTCCGAAGTCGGCCCCCATGACAATTTCGGGTTATTTGATACCCCCCCGTTTCCCAATGACATTCTGGCTTCTTTGTTCCCCCAGATCATCAGGGGCCACGTGAGATCAAGTTTGCAAAACTCGCTGACATCTCCGTCCTGCCCTCTACCTGGAACCCCTATGTAGCACATCTGCTCGCGGTCCCTGCTGAGGTGCAGAGTGTCTCTTTTTTGACTAGTACACGTAACGGATGCCATTTCTAGGGTACCCGTCACGCGGGGAGGCAGGTGAACCAAGGACCAGACACGGGCCCTTCCCCGTCTCTGGGAAGGTACAATCGTTACGCAAAAGACACACAAGTACAAGCTTGTTGAGCAATGAGCCTGATGAGGCGCCATGTCCAGGCCCAGCTGGGCCCCGAGAGCCTGGCAGTGCCCACGTTCTGACTGGAAACCTCGCTCTGGGAAGCCAATCACCGTGTGGTGAGGGAGCCCCAAAGCCTCGCTGAGCAGCTCAAGTGTGGGGGATCCCAGTGCCCGGCAAGGCCCCATTAATCGCCAGCCGAGCCCCGAGAGGGAGGGGCTCTGGCTGTGCAGCCCCAGCCGAGGCCACAGGGAGCCCAGACACGCAGTCCCGGCCAGCTAGCTCTAGTTACAGATGTGTGAGCAAAACCGGGGGTGGTTTACTGAATGTGGGAGTGATCTGTCGGGCAGCAACATCCGGTCTCCTTGGTGCATTCAACCCCGCTGCTCGGGTCTCTTGGCCTGTGAGGGTGGACAGTGGGCCCAGGCGCAGCCTCCCTTGCTTGTCCCTTCTGGGGCTTCCACGCTGGGGCTGGTGGTGGCCGTTGTGGGGCAGGGAGCAGCTGCATCAGTGGGGAGGGGCTCAGGCCTGCGTGGGGCCAGCCGCTAGTGGGAGCGGCCACACAGAGGGGCTCACAGCTGTGGCCCCTGATTTACCCATGGGTGGGAGCTTCAATCATTCCACGTGGGCGGCCGCGAGACTCTAAATTTTTATTTCAGAACGAAAACACCTGCTTCAGGCACTGCGTGGCATCCGATGAAGAGGGAAGAGGCTGCAGCCGGAGCCCGGCTTCCTTACCATAAGCCCACAGAGAGGAGAGCGGATGGCCACCACTGGGCTGGGGGGCCAGAGAGCAGAAGGGAAGACTGTGGCCTCTGGGGAGCCGGGGCCGGCCCAGGGAGCATTTAAACAACGCGACAGACACGCCTTTGTTTTGTACATTTGTTTATTTAAAAAAAAGCATAGCAAATGAACGCAACACTACCTAAAAAGTGTCTCCATCAAATAAATTATTTCCAGTCGCACTGCAGAGCCGCGAAAACCAGCCCTCTCACGTCCGCCGAGGTCACGCTGCAAGGACTTGAGTTTGTCCCCGAGGGCTCCTCTTCCAGACCCTTCCCTCCCGGGCAGTGGCCACAGTGCTAAAGGACTGTGCTGGTGAGTAGCCTGGCTCATGGGCAGGACGGCTCCTGGGCACCAGCAGACCCAGGGCGGAAGGCCCTGAGCCGGCATACGGTGAGAATCAACACAGGGTGTCGACTGCCCTGCAGAGACCCTGAATACTGTACGGAAGTGGCCTGGACTTTACAGAAGGGCTGGTGCTCGGGCTGGGCCCCTCCGCTGGGCCTAGCTTCAGAGAATGTTCCATCCACCTGCAGCCTCTCAGCCTGGGATCTGAACCTCCAGTTAAAAGAAAAGGACCACACAGGGCCCTGGCAAGCAATGCTGGTGTGTGGCTAGCCCAAAGATGGCCAAGCACACCTCAGGTGGGATGCACAGCACTGAGAGGCACTTGAGAGGCCAGGGCCCGGGTCGGCGATTCCCGTCCACAGAGGTGGGCTGGATTGCAGCACTTTCCTGAAACACGCGCCAACCACAGTTTCCAGCTCCTCACTCGACAGGAGGTGCAAGCCCCAATCTTTCCTTTTCATTACAAGAGCAACCCTGCGGTGATATCGGTCAACAAACGCACAGCCTCATTGGGGGAGGGGGCAGGATGGACTGGACCCCACTTAAAGGCAGAGCTGTCGCTGGTGAGGGTGTGAGCCCAGCACAGTCAGATCTGTGGCTCTGGGTTCTAACCCAGTATTTTAGAATTTTATTTTTTGCAGGGCTGGGGATGGAACCCGGGGCCTTGCTCATGCTAAGCGAGTGCTCCACCATGGAGCCACAACCCCAGCCCAAGTATTTTGGAATTTTAAATGTAAGCAACCAATGTCTTAAAAAGGTTGCAGGCTCAACAAATCATGCTTGTGGGCTGCTTTGTTTCGTAGCTTCTCTGTGGTGGCAGTGGCAGGACGGTGGAGTGGGCACACCACTGACACCCCAAAGCTGACCCGTCCCAATCTGACCTGCAGACATGATCAAAGGCACTCCTCCTGTGTGATTAAGAATCTCAAAATGGGGGATTATCCTGGATTTACCAGTGAAAGAGCGGAGTGGAGAGGCATTGACCAGTGACGCGGTATGAGAGACCAAGGCCACTAGCAGCTGGGAAAGGCAAGGCCGCAGGTTCTCCCAGAGCCTGCAGGGGCACAGCTGTGCCAATACTATGATCTAGTCCAGGGAGACCCACCTGGGAATTCCCATCTCCAGAAATTCCTGCTGCTGTGAAGCGCCACCAAATGATGTGTGGCAGTAGCAGCAGAAACAAGCACAGGTGGCCGCTCTCTGGTACACGTTTAAACATTTTTAGAGGATGAAAGCAGTCTCTGGATTTCTGTTTAAGTGTCAAAGGATTGCTGCACCTGGGAGAGCCACATGTGGCGACGCAAGGAAGTGTCTCTCATTTCTAGGAGTAAAGGACGAAGGAACTCAAGATAAATTTCTGTAGTGAAATAGCCACAGCGGGCCCCAGAGATCCAGGAGGTCTCCTATCAGGTGAGATCGGGCGCGTTCAGGGTGGTATGGCTGTAGATGATAGGGGGGTCTCCTATCAGGCGCGTTCACGGTAGTATGGCTGTAGATGATAGGGGTCTCCTATCAGGCGAGATCGGGTGCCTTCAGGGTGGTATGGCTGTAGATGATAGGGGGGTCTCCTATCAGGCGAGATCGTGTGGTATGGCTGTAGATGAGAGGGGGTCTCCTATCAGGCAAGATTGGGCGTGTTCAGGCCATATACAGGAGGTCTCCTATCAAAGCAGGTACGTGTCGGTGCTGCTCAAACACATGCCCTTTTCAGGATGGACAGGCTGTAAATTATTGCCTCCTCACAGGGTCAGGCATATGTTTATCCAGTGGTCAGCAGAAGCCAAAACCCAGCCATGCAAACCAGGTAGCGTGAGTCCTCACCACGTCAGGCAAAAGCAGCTGCGTGGGTCTGTGTTTGACCTCTTAAATACATCGGACCACCAAATAAATAATAATAATAATAATAATAAAAGGCACATTGTCATCTTCATCCAGGGGCCCCCAACAAGAGCAGGGACATCAGGTGGGTCCCTTAGAAGAGGGCAAGCCGCTGTTTATCTCCAAATCCAGGGCTTGCGGTACCTCGCGCGGAGTGACTCGTGTCTCTCTCCTGTCATTACGGGCTGGTCTACAGTGCCAACTGGGTTTGGAAGGATATGAACCATGATGACCGTATCCAGTTGCAATCCATTGAGTCCATCATCTCAGTGCTGGATTGAGGCCGGGACAACCGGCTCGTCTTCCATTCCATTCTTTAGGGTTTCTGGTCCGGAACACTGTAGGGCGTCTTGGGGCACTGGTCTGTGCATCTCAGACAAGTCTTTGGAAGGGTCCAAGGTTATTCTGCCAGTTTCATTGACCCCTGGGTGTCCAGCAAGGGAATGTCTGTGTCCCTGATGCTTAGGCCCCCCTTGTTGGGGTGGGAGAAGGTATAGGGTTCACTCTCGGGCTCAGGAGAGACATAAGGGGGCCGCTCATCCATGGTCAACTTTGCAGTAGGGACTCTGGAGCCTATGGGAGGCGGGGAGGGAGGGCAGTCCCCCGTGGGGCCCTGGAAGGGCCGGTAGGTGTCCATCTCTGCCTGGAGGAAGGACCCACCTGACCTGCCGGCATTCTGCAGCAGGTGCCCGTACACCATGGCGTCATCGATGACGTCGTACACATGGGAGTCATTGTCCTTCCGTGCTTTCTGAAACCTCGGCGGCTGCATCGGCATGTGGGTGTTGACGTTTCCATTGTAGACGCCCACAGCAGGGCCCCGGTTCGACTTCTTCTTCCTGTGCGTGGAAAGGGACCAAGATGGGAGTCAGAAGGAAAACGATCTCAGGGGTGCAGCACTTGTATCCCCCTCTGGGAGCTTAGTTTCTTCAAGATTCTGATCACATCTCCCCCAAGTCCCTGAAACCACTTAGCACTGGAAACTGAAACCATATTCCCAGGGAACATTTAGAAGAGATCAGCTTTGTCTCAAGTTTTCAAGGTGGAAATGGAGCGGTCTCGGGCGGTAGAGAGCAGGTTAGAGGGGGCATCTTGAATGTTACATGTGCTCAAACGGTCTTGTTTTTTGTAGAACCAGGGATAAAATTCAGGGCCTCATGCCAGCCAAGCACACACTCTATCGCTGAGCTGCACCCCCAGCCCCTCAAATCATCTTGGATAGATTTCATGGTGTCCAATGGTGGAGACACCTGACGGTGCTTTTCCCTCTTTCTTACTGGCAATAATCTCCTGTCCACTACATTGGGCTCAGCGTGCCCAGCAACCTTCTAGAACTCTTGGCACTTTCCCCCAGCTAATGCTTCACCCTTCTCCCTCATGGGAAAAAGTTCAGACCATCTACACTCCAAATGATATAACCTTGGAGACTCAGGAGGGAAGGTGTAGCTAATTTTCTGCTCGAGTTGGGGACAGCAGGGCTCAGCATTAGCAGAGGTCCCTCCAGTTGTCACCTCCAGCAGATGGAAGAGCTGTGAGGACGGCCAAGCTCGGGCAGCAGCACCGGGTTCCACGATAGCACCATGAACATTCAATGTTCCCTGGCGTGCGGACATGACTGGGCATAGGAGCACTCCCTGCCTTGGAAAACAGAGCCTCGCCCTCCATCTCCATGAGTCAAATAGCAGGGAACGCTGGCTTTTTAGCTGACCAGAGAACTAAATGGCAGACATTAGCCCATTTAGCATAAGGGACCATGGAATGCACAGGCTGGCGGTTCACCCGCGGTGCTGAGATCGAAAGACATCCGGTGCTGCTGGCTCATGACGCGGAGTCTCCGGCCAGGACCACAGCTCCTAAGGGTCCCGGGTGCCACCCTTCATGCTTCTGACTCCTTGCTCGTCCCCATCAATGCTCCTCTCCTGCTGTCCCGGCCTGCCTACATACTGGTCATTTGTCTCTCTGTCCCCATTGACAGCGAGAGACTGCGTCTCGCTCTTGGCTGTATTCTCAGCATCTCATGTGGGTCCTCGTGCCCAGGAGACCCTCGGGAAACACCTGCTTGGTGAACAAGTTGGGTGGCGCTGTCTTCTTGTCTCCATCATAGCACCTGTCCTCCCTTCTCTGCCGACCTGGGGACAGACGTGAACCTGCCAACCAGTGTTCACACACGCGAGGCCGACAGCCAGGCCGAAGCTGGCTATCCAAAGGCCCAACTGGAGCAGCTTAGAGATGGAGGCCAGGCTGGACCCGCCCCTGACCAGGTCCCTCCTGATGGGGAAGCGGCCCCGGTGTCTCTGCCAGGCTTTTCTAACTGGGCGGGACAGTCTGTGTGCCCCAGGAAGAGTCTCCCGAGAGGAACACACACGATGCTTGGCCTAGAGCGGGCCCCCCCCACCCCCGAGACACATGCACGGCTGCACTGCAGGAGAGGAGGCCTCCCTGGCCTGCCACCACTGGGGACAGCGTCACTCACTGCAAATCAGGAATCTCAGTTGTGTGCTCAGGACTGTGGTTAATTTTAAAAAAAAAATTTCTTTCTGTTGGCTTTGTGGAAGATCAAAACATGGCCAGGGAAAGCAGATGTCTCTTCTCCCCCAGGGCCTTCATCAGAAACACGGGTAGAACTTTCCAAACCGGGTGGTGGTGTGGACCGTCTCAAAAGGCCTTCTCCCTCTCTCTCTTTTTTTTTTTTTTTTTTTTGCGGCACCGGGGATTGAACCCAGGGGCGTTTTACCTCTGAACTACACCCCGGCACCCCGGCTCTATTTTTTATACTTTATTTTGAAACCAGGTCTCACGAAGTTGCAGAGGGCCTCACTAAGTAGCTGAGGCTGGCCGTGAACCCAGATCCTCCAGTCTCCGCCTCCCAAGTACTGGGATTACAAGCATGCGCCACCACCCCCAGCCCATCTCCCTCTCTTCCATGCAGGGGGAGCTGCCACCCTGAGGGGAGGTGGTGGGCTGGGTCTCCATCCTCCCATCCCCAGGGAGGCCACAGTGCTGTCTGCAGTGTCAACAAGATCAAAGCAGTTTATTTAAGAAACTGTAAGAGCTGGGTGTGGTGGTGTCTGCCTGTAATCCCAATACTTGGAAGGCTGAGACAGGCAGATCGGAGGTGCATGGTCAGCCTCAGCAACTTAGCAAGACTCTCAGCAATACCTACTGAGACTCTTAAAAAAGGGGGCCAGGGGGTGTAGCTTGGAGATAGAATGCCTCTGGGTTCAATCCCCAGTACTACAAAATAAATAAATAAATGAAAAGCAGGAGAACCAGCCAGGGCAACACATGTGGTTTCCCTGGAGGGACCAAGGGAGGTGTCCCAGAGGCCGGGTCTGGGGGGGCCTGTGCGAGCCTTCTCCTGACCCTTGCGAGGCCACTCGCCGGGTGCCTGGGCCGAGGCAGGTGTGCGAGACGCCGCGGCCAGAGTGTCAGACCCGCGCTCTGTGTCTCTCTCCCCGTACGTATGCCCCTCGACCCTTAACGCACACCTGGGAGTGTTATTTCACATCGGTCTTTGGGGGCACAGCGGGAAGCAAGGTAACAGCCCACAATTCACAGCGCATGGGGCTGCGAGACTGACGGCGGCTGGAGAGCCCACCCACCTCTTTTTCACCAAGCACGCGATGACGATTCCGAGGACCAACAGCAGCAGGACTCCACCTCCCACCACGGGGGCGATGACGGCAGCCAGGCCTGCGAGCGGGCGGGGACACAGGGAGACAGGACAGGGCGGGTTAGCACAGGGGGACCCCACCAGTCTCCAGAGACCACCGGTCCCGGCCCTAGCACGCAATACCATTCCTCTGTTACCAGGAGTTTGTTTCTTCCTCCTGCATCGCTTGGCTAACAGAAGGGGCTGTGTCATTTCTGGGCCTAATCTTTTTTTTTTTTTTTTTTTGGACTGAGGGTTGAACCCAGGGGCATTCTACCTCTGCCTCAGCCCTCTTATTAGTTATTATTTTTTGTGGTTCTAGGGAACCCAGGGGCATTCTAGCTCCGAGCTACATCACCAGCCCCTTTTCTTTTTTATTTTGAAACAGGGTCTTGTTAAGATGCTGAGGGTCTCACTAAGTAGCTGAGGCTGGCCTCGAACCTGTGATCCTCCTGTCTCAGCCCCCCCAAGTACTGGGACTACAGGTATGCGCCACCATGCCGGATGTCTGGGCCTGATATGTAAGAGGACAATCAGCTGGTGCTTTCTCTGCGAGGGAAGCCAGCTACTCTATAGGAAGTCTGCCTATGCTGAGACCACCAAGCCAGCCAGGTGGGACTTCAGGGGGAAAAGTCCAAGCCAGCCCCAGGTGAGAGGCAAGGCCCAGACATGCCACCAGGTAGACTGCCCACCTGCTTCAGCTGCCCCGCACCTGGCTGAGGCCCCAGAGGGCCTGAAGCATAGAGAGAAGCCACCTGCCCTGCCCTGTCCAGACTCCTGGCCCGCAAACTGTGGGCAGACAAAATGGTTACTGTCTAAGCCATTAAATCCACTAAATTTGGGTGTAGTTTGTATGTGGCAATAGATAGGTGAAATCAACCGGGGAGACCTACCAGATCGGGCTACTCCTGGCCTACACCAGGTGTGTCTTCCTTCCAGTGTGTCTCGAGCAGGGAGGGGCAGAGCAGCGTGGAGAGGGCAGGAAGCCAAGAATCAGAGTGGAGGAGAGGAGGAGGAGGAGGAGGGCTGTTCATTTGGGTCGCCCGCGCCCCAAGCTATACCAAGCAGAGAGAAAATAAATCCGAGAGGGAGACCCGTGCTGCACAGGGACTGAGAATGTCTTGCTCATTCACCAAGAAAACAAAAGATGAGATTGAGAGAAAACAGGAATAGAAAGGACAGAAAATAAACGTGAGAGGGAGAACAGCCAGGAGGAGCCCCTTGTGGTAGGCCAAAAGAATATGGTGGAAGGGTTGGTGTGCAAGCTCCTGACCCCAGCCAGCATCAAGAGACCGTGCAGCTTTTCCTAGTATCTTGGGGATCTCTCTGCCTCTGTCAGGAGAACGGGTCCAGCTGGAGGACAATAGACCAGGTGGAGAAGAACCGAGTAAGCCCAGTGGTCTCGGATGATCTTGGCTGAGCCCTAGATGTATGAAAGCACCCAGCTAAGATCAGAAAAATCCTCTAGCTGACCTGCACTGCCTCAAAGAGTGAGCCTGATAAGCCCAGCTCAGACCAGAGTTGCCAGCCAATGCCTGAGTGATAATAAATGGCTGTTTGAAGTCACTAACTTCTGGGATAGTTTGTTATGCAGCGTTATTGATGCAATAGCTGACTGATACACGGACAGCCAGGACTCTGTTTTCTGACTTGCCCCTCAGATGCCAATTTTCTGTCTACTACCATCTCTGAAAGACCCCGGAGGGCCTTACCTGTGGTCCTTGGGGTGAGCGTCACCCAGAAGAGCAGGTCCAGCTGCTTGCTGCTCACAGGGCTGCAGTTGGAGATGTTGACCCAGAAGTTGTGATGGTGGAAACCTGGCTTGGGGAGCGGGTCCTCCTCCAGGCTGAAGATCTCCTCTGCCCGGGTCTGCTGATCCTGGATGATCATGAACGCGCGCCCCGTCTGGCAGACCATGCCGGTGCGCTCCTTGAAGAAGGTCAGGCAGGCCACCTGGCCGCTGGGCACGCTGATGTTCCAGGACACCGAGGAGAGCGCGGGCAGGCCCCGGTCCCAGTTAGGGGTCCTCAGGTAGACCTTGCTCTTTATGTCTGGGGTCACCGTAAAAATGCTTTCCTCTGCAGGAAAGGAAAGGGGATGCGGACAGACATTGTTTCCCTCTGTCAAAATGGAAAGAAAAGGAGGGCGGAGGAGGCGAGGGGGAGCCGTCTAGATCAGCGCTGTCCAACAGGACTTTCTGCAGTGATGGAAGTGGTCGTGGCTCTTCTCTTGTGGTGTTGGGGAGTAACACCAGGACCTTGGCAGGTGCTAAGCAAGGGTTCTCCCGCTGAGCTACATCCCAGAGCCTAGAAGTATTCTATACGTGCACTGCGACAGAGTAGCCACGAGCCACCTGTGTCTGCTGAGCACCTGAAAAGGTGCCCAGTGTGCCCAAGTGCTGTAGTTTGGATCTAAAATGTCTCCCAGAGGTCTATGTGTTAGCCGGGTTGGTCACGCATGCTTGTAATCCCAGTACTTGGGAGGCTGAGACAGGAGGTTCGAGGCCAGCCTTAGCAATTTAGCGAGCTCCTCAGCAACTTAGTGAGACCCTGCTTCAAAATATAAAAATACAATGAGCTAGGGTGTCGTTTGGAGGTAAAATGCCCTGGGTTCAATCACCAGGACCAAAAGAAAACACAGATCTTGGTTGATTTCAAAATGGTCTCCGTGCTTTGAATGACTTGCAACGGTGACTGGGACTTTTGAAGTTGACCACATAGAGGCCACGGGGGTGAGCTGTTTAGACCCCATTTACCGCCTGGGAACACGGAAGACCTCAGTGTGGCCCGTGCCGTGCTGGAGAACAGGCCCCCCGTCACCTCCCCATGTCCCTCCTGTGTCTTCTCCACGCTATGTTCTGAATTGTACATGTGGAGCCATGGACACGTCCGCAGAGGACGTCCATGTTTCCACCTCTAAACAGGGGACTGGGGAACGCATGCTGATCTCTCATTTGTGCCCGGCCTGCTTCAAAAGAGACTCAAACCTGACTCTTTGTTCTGCTGCCTACCAACTGCTGCCTCCCGGTGCTAGGAACATTTTCCCCTTTTCTAACCTCTGGAATTTTCTGTGCTAGGTTGCTGGGAAAGTCAGGATGGGGGCTCGTCATCTTTCACATTAATTGGGTGAGGACCTGCTCCCTGAGCTATCCCTTCTCTCCAAATTGGCGACTTATTATTTATTTTTCTGTGATATTGGGATTGAACTTAGGGGTGTTCTGACACTGAGATGCGCCCCCAGCTCACTCACACACTCACTCTCTCTCTCTACATATATATGCAGCCTTGTCCCCAGCTGAAAGGTCCCTGGTGGCAAACTGGGCTCGGGGAAGAGCTTGCTGCTAATATAAATATATATTTGTTTGTTTATTGTGTGTGTGTGTGTGTGTGTGTGTGTGTGTGTGTGTGTGTGTGTGGTGCTGGGGATTAAATCCAAGGGTGTTCTACCTCTGAGCTACACCCCTAGACCTATTTTTTTTACATTTTATTTATTTATTTATTTATTTATTTATTTATTTATTATTATTTTTTGTGGTACTGGGTATTGAACCCAGGGGCATTCTACCTCCGAGCTATGCCCCCAGCCCTATTTTTTATTCTTTATTTGGAAACAGGGTCTCAAAAGTTGCAAAGGGCCTCACTAAATTGCTGAGGCTGACTGTGAATCTGTGCTCCTCCAGTCTCAGCCTCCCAAGTTCTGGGATTACAGGTGTGCGCCTCCATGCCTGGCTTCTATTTTTGATTTTGAAATAGGGTCTTGCTAAGTTGCTGAGGCTAGCCTCCAACCTGCGATCCTCCTTGCCTCAGCCTCCCAAGTACTGGGATTACAGGCGTGTGCCACTGCGCCTAGCTGGCGATTTAATTAAGGGGCTCACAAAACCAAAATAAAATGAGCGCCCAAAGAGGAAAGGCTCTGGGGGATGGAGGGGGAGAGGGCCCCTTACCTTTGAAGTGTGGTACGAAGGACACTGTCAGGCCCGGCCTGGAGGCCTCGTGCTGGGCGCTGGGCGCGAAGGCGCGGAGGGTCACCGTGATATTCTGCTTCACCTGGATCCGCTCGATGGAGCCTCCGGGGCAGAAGGCGCCGAAGTACAGGTCCTGTCCGGGCGTGGCGCCCGCTACCAGGTAGCTCAGGCTGGTGTTGCAGGCCCTCTCGTGCGTGTGCTGCTGCAGCTTCTGGGCCGGCACCAGCACCGGGCCCAGCCTGTCACTGGGCACCAGCAGCTTCCAGGAGAAGTCGTGCAGCTGCACGGGCAGCTGGAGGATGTCGCTGGGCACCTGGAGTGGGTAGGACTTCCGGTGGCAGTACCGGTGATCCGTGCAGCCTGGAAGAGAGGCCCGTGGGACCTTGGTGAGAGAAGCCGGGGTGCCTCCCCCACTCTCTCACCGACCAATTCCTCCCTTCTGCCTCCTTGGCTAGCTTTCCCTCCTGCTGGCTCACGTGCTTACTGTCTACCAAACACAGAGACAAACTTCCGAGGGGCTTAGGATGGAAGTGCTCTCTTGTTTGCATCTGTATCTAAGATGCTAAGTGACATGCGGCAAGGCCCAGGTCTCCACCCCACCCGTATGTGTTGCCCAGCCAGCGTCCCTTCCGTGGGAGGGCAGTTGGCGCAGAGGTCAGAGCGGCAGGGGCACTGTGGAGCCCTGGGCTTGCATTTCACTCTCCACGTCCCAACGGGGGACCCTGGGCAGCAGGAGCGTCCAGACCCCGGGGGCTCAGCAGGAAGGGGACTGCTGGGTTTGCCGTTAGTCTTTCGTCCATCATTTCTTTTTTTTTTTTTTGAGGTCCTGGGGATTGAACCCAGGGGCGTTCTACCTCCGAGCTACACCCCCAGCCCTATTTTTTATTCTTTATTTTGAAACAGGGTCTCACTAAGTTGTGGAGGGCCTCACTAAGTAGCTGAGGCTGGCCGCGAACCCGGATCCTCCTGTCTCAGCCTCCCAAGTACTGGGATTACAAGCGTGCGTCACCACACCTGGCTAGGCCAAGTTCCCGACCCCAAGGCTCTGGGTCTCCTGTAGAGAAGCCGCGTGGGAACATGTGTGGATTGGGGCTCAGGACGGGGCAGGCGGGAGTCTTAGCAGAGGTGAGCACCCATCAGAGGGGGCAGGATGATTTCCTGGGCTGGCTTCCCCCCAGCTGGTCCTACCGGGCACTGTGCACCTGCTCTGTGCCCTCTGGCTCACCGGCTCTGGGGTGGGCATTTCAGATCCTAGGATTTACAGCCAACCCAGAGCCCCGCTGAGAGGAGTAAGTGGGGGCGTACTTATGGTTTTCTCGGCATTCAGCCACAGGCGCGTCAGGTTGTCACACAGGAAGGAGAGCTTGTGCTTGGAGCCGGGGGTCAGCGTGACGTTGGGACTACAGGTCCGAGACTCCAGACACACGAAGCAGCCGGGGACAAACTTGCGGACCAGCCTGACGGGCCTCGGCTCTATGGTGAGCGACAGGGTTCGCTCCTGACTTAAGTCGACCATGTACGTTTTACCTGAAACCACAAACAAACCAGGTGTGAAGTGCGCGGGTCGCAGCCCCACCGTGCACGAAGGCAGAGGTTAGGAGACAGCCTCTCTTGAGGAAGGAGATGGTTCAGGGAACGTTGGGAAAATGTTTCTATTATTAGGGTAACGTTATAATAGCTTTAGAAGGCCGGGTGAGGTGGCGCACACCCGTAAAGCCCAGTGCTCAGGAGGCTGAGACAGGAGGATCGCAGCGAGGACAGCCTCAGCAAATAGTGAGACTCTCATCAACCTAGCAAGACCATGTTTCAAAATAAAAATAAAATAGGGCTGGGGGTGTAGTTCAGAGGTAGAATGCCCCTGGGTTCTATCTTCAGCATGCGCGCGCATGCACACATACACACATACACACACACACACACACACACACAAGCTTTAGAAGAAAGTTAAAAAGAAGTGATGGATTTCATCCCAATAAAAACAAAGAGAATAACATTATAAATGTGAAGCCACACAGAGTACAAAAGCAAAGTAAATACATGAATAAAAAGATTAAAGTTCTTAATGTCAATGTAATCAGAGAAAAGCAAGTTAAAACTAAGTGTTTCTGTTTCCCCTGCTCGGATGGGGAATGTTACCGCCTGTCAATACCGCGTGCCGGGGAGGCCAGGGCAAAGGCCTGTTATGGTCACTTGGGAATTGGTATAAAAATGAGAACCCTGTACCCCAGGGATCCCACAGTGTGATGTGATGTGTGCCTACGTTTTACCTCGGTGCTGTGAAAGCTAGAAGCCACCCAATACTGGGATAGTTTAGTAAACTATGGGACATTCTTGAGTGGAATACTATGTAGTACTTAAAAACAAGGGAGATCTAAATATATATATTTAAAAAGAGGATCCCCACCCCCCCCAAAAAGAAACCCTCTCACTACTTGATAGTTATTGACACTGTTTTAAAAGCCACACTGGGGACATTTAATTAATTAATTAATTAGCGGTACTAGGGATCGAACCCAGGGGTATTCTACCTCCAAGCTACACCCCCAGCCCTATTTTTTTATTCTTTATTTTGAAACAGTGTCTCACAAAGTTGCGAAGGGCCTCACTAAGTAGCTGAGGCTGGCCGCGAACCTATGATCCTCCTGTCTCAGCCTGTCATCCCAGTACTCGGGAGGCTGAGACAGGCGCCCAGAGAGTACAGCGGGAGGAGGTGTCCCCGGGACTGGCTGGGGACTGACCCCGAGGGCGGAGCCTCCTTCAGTTCCGCACTCTGAGCACTAAGCCTCACTCCAGTCCTGTGCCTGCCTCCCTTCCCCCAGGACTGGGCAACTTGGTGCCATCCACGGGATAATCACAATGTCCAACCAAATTCCCATGGACCTACCTGGAGTTCAGTACGGTCCAGAGCCCAGGCTCCGGGTTCTGGTCTCGCTCTGTTCCTGATAAGCTGTGGGATATTAGGCTAGTTCCTTAACCTCTCTGAACCTCTGGCTTCTTATCAGTGGAGGGAGATAATGCCTGACTCTCCTGCAGGGCTGCAGTAAGGATCGGCTGAGACTGTGTAAGCTGTGTGCTTAACGTAGGACTCTGCATGTAGCACATGCCTGGGGTGGGGGCCCGGTCACTAAACTGCTGATAGCACCCGTTGTGTGACATCCTGGCTCAGATTGCGGGGTCAGGACATGAGGTCCAGAAGGTGACCTCCTAATGCCTTCATTAAAACCACCTAGCACCCAATGCAAAATCAGGTCAGCTTCTTATTGAGCTCAAGGGAAACGGAACACCAGGCGTTCATCGGTAAACCAGTCCTGCCGCCTAGCAACCCACTTCCCGACACTCTCGCCGCGGCCAGAGTCCAGGTGCTGCAGGAGCGGCTGGCGGGAAGCAGGCAGGTGACCGCGCCCAGGTGGGCGACCTGGAAACAGAAGGCCGTGGAGGCGGGAGGGGAAGGAGCTCACTTACTGCTCTCGTTCTGTGGGCGCTGGACCAGCACTTGAAACTTCAGCCGCAGGGCCCCTGGATTCAGGGCGTCCTGGTCGCAGCCCTGCAGGGAGAGGTTGAAGTTCCCGGCCAT
The DNA here is from genome assembly GCA_004027185.1 of Glis glis. NCBI lineage: Eukaryota > Metazoa > Chordata > Mammalia > Rodentia > Gliridae > Glis > Glis glis. Next base: position 6,421 of record PVJS01019059.1, on the reverse strand, counting down.
GTTCCCGGGCTGCTGGTCCTGCAGCCTGAACACCTCGGGGTTGGTGGTGGAGCCGGGGATGTAGTACTCCACCCGCTCCTCCTTCTTCTCGCAGTTGGAGACGGTGAAGTTGAGGAAGGAGACGCTGGCCCGCAGGTGCGCGGGGACCACAAACTGCCAAGTCATCAGCTCGTCCTCGGGGAAGCCGTCCCGGTAGTTGGCGGAGAGCAGGGTCGCTGAGCCTTCGCCCTCGAACACAGACTCGATGATGCACAGGCCTGGGGGGCGGAACCCAAAACAGAGAGGGAGGCATTACGCAGGTCCTGCTTGTCGCAGCTCAGGGGCGGGTGTTGGAGAAAACGGGGCTGTGGTTGCCAGATCCTGGGGAGTGGGTCCGATTCAGCATGTGCACACTTGAAGCAGGGATTAGGAGTGCAGGTATATCACTGGTGTGGGAGTCAATGTTTTTCTTTCTATTCATCCATCCATCCATCTATTTATTTATTTATTTAGTGGTACTGAGGATTGAGTCCAGGGGCACTCTACCTCCGAGCTACACCCCCAGCCCTATTTTATTTTTATTCTGAAACAGGGTCTCTCTCTAGGTTAACGAGAGTCTCACTACTTGCTGAGGCTGTCCTTGAACCTGTGATCTTCCTGTCTCAGACTCCTGAGTACTGGGATTACAGGTGTGTGTCACCACTCCCGGTGGGAGTCAATGTTTAATAACCAACCTTGTGGGAGAAACAGCCCTAATTTGTAGAGTGTGCCCATTTCCTTGGTGTAAATACTCCTGCCACAGCTGATTTCAAGCTTCTAACCTGATGGACAGTGGTGTTGGACAGTCACACCAATATCCTGTATGACCACCGTACAGACACAGCAGACATACGTGACCTTGAGAGTACAGATCATAGTAAAATGTACTAAAGTAATTAGGAAGCCATGCATTTTGAGTATTTAGTACCTTTTTTCTAAAACAATTTGCTTAATTGTAAGTTTATATAATTCCATTGCTTGTAATGGCTCTGTTTAACACCAGCTCACGCAACTCCTGAACACCTAACAAACAGCTCCCGTGAGCCAGTGTGAGCGTGCACGGGCACACTACTGATGCATGTATAGAAAACACAAGGGAAGCTGAGTGTTGTGACACTCCTGCAATCCCAGTACTCGAAAGGCTAAGACAGGAGGATCACAGGTTTGAGACCAGCCCTGGCAACTTAGTGAGACCTTCAGCAGCTTAGCAAGACCCTGTTTCAAAACAAAAGCAGGGGTGTAGCTCAGAGGTAGAATGTTCCTGTGTTCAATCTCCAGTACAAAAAAGAAAAGAAAAAAAAAAAAAGAGCCAGGCATGGTGGCTAACGCGTGTAATCCCAGTACTTGGGAAGCTGAGGCAGGAGGATCGTAGGTTCGAGTTCAGCCTCAGCAACTTAATGAGACTCTGTTTCCAAATAAAAAATAAAATAGGGCTGGGGGTGGAGCTCAGAGGTAGAATGCCCCTGGGTTCAATCCCCAGTGCCACAAAAAAAAAAAAAAGGAAAAAGAAAAGTAAACCCGAGGGAGACAGAGACAGGCCCTGAGGTTAGAGAGGAATAATAGAGGAGGCTGCCAGGTCAGCGTGTGAAAATATCACATGAAACAGGCAAAGAAAAGAGGGCCGCCTGTCTGCTGAATAGAGAGGAGGGCTGGGTGCAGTGGTGCACACCTGTAACCCCAGTACTTGGGAGGCTGAGACTGGAGGATGGCAGGTTTGAGGCCAGCCTCAGCAACCTAGTGAGACCCTGTTTCAATAAAAAAAAAAAAAAAAAAAAAAAAAATATATATATATATATATATATATATATGGCTGGGGGTGTAGCTCAGAGGTAGAGCACTTCTGGGTTCAATCCCTAGTAACACACACACACACACACACGAAAAGGGGTTCACATAGGCATGAGTGAGCCACGCGGCTTACAGGGCAACAGATCTCCTTTGGGGCATTAGGCCGGCACCCAGAACGGCTGGCCCGGGCCCTCCTTCCCAGCACTGGGCGATTTCCGTGCTCCCCCCAAACGCTTCAAGGGGAGGGGAGGGGCACGCTCACGTTTTATGGAGGAGCGGTTGGTGATGCTGAAGCCCGAGGTGTTCCTGGGGTGGGACCAGGGGAGGTGCAAGGCAATCTTCACCCCGCCCTGCATCTCGATCCGGGACACGGTGCCGTTGCTGCAGAAGGTTCCGATGCCGACCACGGCGTTGTTGTCGATGTGGCCGCTGATGGAGTGGGTGACGCCGTCCGCGCAGCTCTCCCCGGGCCCGATCTGCCTCAGGCGGGGTTGGGAGAAGCGCAGCTCCAGGCCCACGCTCTTGTGGGCCTTGACGTCCCAGAAAAAGGTCCTGTTGAGGGCCGGCAGTTCCGCGGTGGAGGGCTGGAGCCGAACCTCCCCGAAAGGACACGGGCCCGACATGCAGTCTGCAGGGAGCCACAGAAGCGACACGGTCAAGGGGTTGGCGAGGCCACGCGCTCCTCCTCGCCCGTGGCGGACTCTCTGGGCTCCACCAGGTGGCCCTTGCCAGGCGGGTGCACCCTCCCCCAGGGCCTAAGGTTTGGGGGTGGGAAAGCCCAGGAGGTTTCATTGCCCTCCCTGTCCCATCCCGAGCAGCTCCCAGGAGCCAATTTGGGCTGCGGAAAGCTGTGGCTCATGGCCAACAGGAGTGAAGAGGCCTGATGCTCCTGCTCCAGTGCTCCCGTGGGATCAGGCGGAGGCCAGACTCAAGCCACACACACTTCAGGTTTCTTCTGGGCGCACGCTCTTGATAAATCACTAAAAAACACTTGTCCCCGGTTCTGCTTCCAGGGCATCGAGCCCAAGACACCTCCTAACAACTGTGCTGTCCAGGCTAAGGTTCTGCAGTCCAGAGTGGGACTCTGACCAGACCTCACAGACCACTCTCAATGGACTCTGCTTCATGTCTTACGTTTTTTTTTTTTTTTTTTTTGCGGTAATGGGGATTGAACCTCCGAGCTACACCCCCAGCCCTACTTTTTATTTTTATTTTGAAACAGGGTCTCACTAAGTTGCTGAGGGTCTCGCTAAATTGCTCAGGCTGACTGACCTCGAACTTGCGATCCTCCTGTCTTAGCCTCCCAAGAACTGGGATTGTAGGTGTGCGCCACCACTCCTGGCTTGCAGGTGAATTTTTAAGGGCTAACAACTAATGATATCCTCTGATGTACTTTGTTTCCTAAGCCTTTTAAAACAAAGTGAGGAATGTTGCTATCAAGAAGGAACGATGAGGAGAGACAGGAATGAGAGGGAGCAGGGCAGGCGACCTTAAGGGTCCTGTTGTCTGTGCACCAGGGGTCTGCAGGGTCTGCTGGCCTCTGGCCTTGTAACAATAACCCACAAATCTTTATTCCTGTTCTCTTGGGGTATTTGATAGCACTGTTAGCCAGGTGTGGTGGCACACACCTCGAATCCTAGTACTTGGGAGGCTGAGACAGGAGGATCGCAGGTTTAAGCCCAGTTTCAGCAACTTAGCAAGACCCTGTTTCAAAGACAAAAAATAAGCCGGGCATGGTGGCGCATGCTTGTAATCCCAGTACTTGGGAGGCTGAGACAGGAGGATCGCAGGTTCGCAGCCAGCCTCAGCTACTTAGTGAGGCCCTCCGCAACTTAGCGAGACCCTGTTTCAAAATAAAAGTAAAAAACAGGGCTGGGGGTGTAGCTCAGAGGTAGAATGCCCCTGGGTTCAATCCCCAGTACTTAAAAAAAAATAGGCTAGGTGTGGTGGCACACACCTGTAATCCCAGTACTTGGGAGGCTGAGACAGGAGGATTGCAGGTTTGAGGCTAGCCTCAGCTACTTAGTGAGGCCCTGTTTCAAAATAAAAAATAAAAAGAGCTGAGAGTGTAGCTCAGGGGTAGAATGCCCTTGGGTTCAATCCCCAGTACCCCCCCCCCCACACACACACACAGAGTACTGAATGCCGATGACAGGAGCATTTCAGAGCAGCCCGGGGTCTCTGAGGTCATCGGCCGGGCCGAGCCTCTCACTTTCACACAGCAGCCCAGGAGCCCAGGCGACTTGCCCCTCGCCACTTGCAGCAACAAAACCCCAGGACAAAAGCCGGGTCTGTGTTTGGTCAACCCGCGTTCTTGCCAACGTACTGCGCGACCAGACCAATAAAACAGGGACAGATAAAGTGGTGACTCATGTGGCTAAAATTAGACTTTCTTTTTTTTCTCAGTACTGGGGATTGAACCCAGGGGCATTCTACTACCAAGCTACACCCCCCAGCCCTATTTTTTATTCTTTATTTTGAAACAGGGTCTCACTAAGTTGCAGAGGGCCTCACAATGTAGCTGAGGCTGGCTGCGAACCTGGATCCTCCTGTCTCAACCTCCCAAGTACTTGGATTACAAGCATGCGCCACCACGTCCAGCTTAGACTTTCTGTGTTGATAGAGGCAGTACCTATTTTAGAAGCTTGTGGAAATGTGGTTGTTAATGGAGCTGCCTCTTGGCTTCCCACCCCCACTGTGCCCGGGGCGGCCTCTCGACTCTCCTGGGACCATCTGTCCCGGTGAAGGCGGAGTTCGCAGCCCTGGTCCAACTACCTGCCTCAGCCGGACAGAGTTTACCAACTCCTCTCTAACAGGTTTACATATCATACAAATGCTCTGTTTCTTGGAGTTTTATAGAATTCTCTATAAAACAATCTCTAACCCAAGCTCTGCTTCCCCGTCTTGGGCATTTTTTTCTAATTTCCTCTTTGGTTCTCTTTCTCTCTCTTTTTTGTGTTATGGGGGATTGAACCCAGGGGCATTCTACCTCTGAGCTACACCCCCAGCCCTTTTTATTTTTTGTTTCAAACAGGGTCTCACTAGGTTGCTGAGAGTCCCTCTATGTTGCAGAGGCTAGCTGTGAACCTGTGATCCTCCTGACTCAGCCTCCCAAGTACTGGGATTACAGGAGTGCGCCACCATGCTCAGCTACCATCGACGGTTTGAATATTTGTGTCTCCTCCAGAATTCATGGGCCCAAACCAAATCCCCAGTGTCACTTTCTGCACCTTGACCTTGGGCTTCCTAGGCTCCAAAACGATGAGAAAATAAACCTTTGCTCTTTATAAATCACCCGGTCTCCAAGATCCTGTGACAGCAGCACAAATAGATAAGCACAAACTCCTCCGACGTTTGCTTTCTCTTGGCCAGGTGTTTTGAGCTCACGAGACAGAGCCTCACAGAGCTGAAGGTCAGCAGCTTGGGGCCTTGCTAGGGCTCCGTGAAGAGATCGTATAGCTGAGTGGTTAAGGACAAACTCTGGAGCCACAGTGCTGGGCTCCTCTCCTGCCATCTGCTATCTGCGCCATCTGGGGCTTTGGAAGAGCAAACACATTAACCTGGGACGGGAACTGCCACACGAGAGCTGAGCAGGGAGAGTGCGCACACTCTGAGCATGGCCAGGAGTGGCAGGGAGGGGCAGGGAGGCGTCCACACATGCGTGAACTCACCGATATTCTTCTGGATTTCCATGACGAAGTAGTTCTGTGGATCCCGGCAGCTGAACACAAAGGCCATCCTTTCTCCAGCTTTGATGAGCAACGTGCTCACGTGTCTTTTAGAAACGGTGATGTAGCAGGATCTTGTCGACAGAGCTGGGGTCCCCGGCTTTAGGAGAACAGTAATACCGCTTCCTTGGGGCAGAGCAATCTCAGAAGCCCCTGAAGGAGAGAAGAAGTCGGAGTGAGCGTGCGTCTGCAAGCCCGCCGCGGCCAGCGCGGGGAGGACGTCCCCGCACCTGCTCTGGAGGGAGACCGTTTGAAAAGACAGGGCTGATGTTGCCAACACGGGAGACCCAGGGCGCGGCTGGATGTACACTGACACCTGTCTCTTGCTCAGATTGTTAGTTTTTCTAACAATTCAAAACCTTATACCATGTCCTAGATATCTCAAGCAGCTGGTTTCCAGGCACCACATTTGTGCAGTGAGAAATGAGAACCAGAGTCGGGCTGGTGGTGCACACCTGTAATCCCAGTACTTGGGAGGCTGAGACAGGAGGATCGCAGGTTCGCGGTCAGCCTCAGCAATTTGGTGAGAACCTGTTTCAAAATCAAAAATAAAATAGGGCAGGGGTTGCAGCTCAGAGGTAGAATGCCCCTGGGTTCAATCCCTAGCACCAAAAAACTAACCAACCACTGTCGGAGCAACCCCAAAGCTTGCTTGCTCTCTCTTTTTTTTTTTTTTTTTTTGTGGTACTGGAGATTGAACCCAGGGGCATCTACCTCTGAGCTACACCTCCAGCCCTATTTTATTTTTAATTTTGAAACAAGGTCTCATTAAGTTGTGGAGAGTCTCACTAAATTGCTGAGGTAGGCTTTGAACCTGTGATCTCCTGTCTCAGCCTCCCAAGTACTGGGATTACAGGCATGTACCGCTGCACCTGGCTGCCTCCTCC